>APFE031653850.1:25006-100193 GCA_000404065.3 Pinus taeda
AATGAGTAGCATGATCATGATCACGAATAGGTGGGAGACCTTTGGGAGTCTCAAATACCTTGGAATGATTGTCCAAGAATTTTTGGAGATCTGGAGAAATAGATGATTTCGATGTCGAAACATCTAGTGAATATAATTGTGCAATTACACCTCATTATTCCTTCTTTAGAAGCTTTGTCATGCTGTTAGAGCTGATTATCTTTCGCAGTTTCCATGCAATACCCCTTAATTCAACTTCCTTTCCTTCTGCAGGAAATTTCATGAAAAGTTCTCGAAAATTAAAAGCTATTGTACCCAAGGATTGTAGCCATTGGACTCCTAGGACAACATCAGCACCACCCATTGGAATGGAAAGCATTGGGCTATTCAATACATATTCTCCCATGGATAGCTTGATATTATGGCACTTTCCAAAGCAATTTATAGTTCCTCCACTTGCAACCATCACTTGACACTCTGGTGTTGGATATAAGAAGCAATTCAATTCTTTCTCTATCTTACAATTAACAAAATTGTGGGTACTTCCTGAATCAATCAGCATTATTACCTTTTTCTTCTTGATATGTCCTTCTATTTTTATAGTTTGAGGAGTGGTAATTCCAGCCAATGAATTAAAAGATATGGTCGGATTCATTTCTTCTTTATCTAGGGTTTGTTCCTGGAGTATATCCTCTTCTTTTGAAATTTCTTGTTCCTTTTCTTCCTCCTCTTCACAATCTATGTAGAATAATTTCTTCTCAGCACATTTATGACCTTTAGTGTATTTTTTATCACAACTGTAACAAAACCCTTTTGCTTTTTTTTCTTCCAATTGTTGTGGTGTCAACCTTGTAGGTTGAGGAAGGCTAGGGGTAACAACACTTCCATCTTTATAGTTGTGAGTGGTAGGCTTCCTAGTTGCCATAATTTTTCTTCCCATTTTTCTTGCTAACCTGAATGCCTTCTCCACTGAATCAGGTTCCCAAAGGCAAACCTCATGTTGGATATTATCGTTTAAAGTCCCTATGAACACATAAATCCTATGCTCCTCTAGAATATCTTTTATCCTTATGTTCAATTTTTGGAAGTCCTAAATGTGCTTCATCATTGAACCCTTTTGTTTGAGATTTATCAATTGGCTAAAAAAAATGTTGCTTTTTGTATCCTCATAATGTGCTGTCATTTCTTCCGTAAAAATTGCCAAGTGACAATTTTTTTACGAGAGCAAAGCCATTGATACCATATAAACTGATTTGGTTCCAAATATAAAGTTGGAATATGTACCTTTTGTGTGTTTTGCACATTATGGAGATCGAAAAATTGCTCCATTTGTAGTATCCATGTTTTGGGATCCTTGTCATCAAACTTCCTCATATCTATCTTTGGAACATGGTGGTTCTTGAATCCAACGTTAGATTCTATGAAATCATAATGAACATTTATTTTGTTTTCATCATGAGTTTCCTTTACTACCCTTTCATTATTAGTAAGAATTTCTTGTAGAAACTTTGTCAAATTTGTCTTCCAATCTGTCTTCAAATCTTCCATGCCTATCTTCAAATCTTCCATGTTTATCTTCAAATTTGTCTTCAAATCTATCTTCAAATTGTCCATCTTAGCTTCCACGTCATTCATCTTAGCTTCTATGCCTTTATTTAAACCATCCATCCTAGCTTCCATGCCTTTCTGTAAACCATTCATCTTTGCTTCCACGCCATACATCTTAGCTTCTACATCTTTCTTTAAACCTTCCATATTAGATTCTGTTACTTTTTGTGCGAGTGACATTTGTTGCACTTGGTCTCTTAATTTTGATATATCATGTTGCATTTCTTCCTCTTCTTCATGAGTCATGCTAGAGCTTTCATTTTGCATACTATGTGTTTCGATTTTCTTTCCTTGGGACATCAATTACCGATAATAATGATTCACTATGCCCTTTGAATTCCTTCAAACTAATTTTTCAAACCAAGCTTATGAAAAAATTAAAAGATCTACACACCTTTTTTCACTTTATAGGAGCTTGATATTGCATTTGATGTATCTCTATAATTTCGGATCTTCCAGTTCTGAAATTTCAACCTGCAGTAGCCCTTTGCGCCCTCTTTCCAATGTCACCAATCTGATCGAATTTAGATTCTCCAAGAATATTCATGCACAATCTCCCAAGATGACCTGATTATATACCTTTTCAGAAGAGCGAACTTGTATGAAGTGCCACGTGTCACTGTTTTGACCTTAGGATTTGAAAAATATACACAGGAAACTATAGTCCGTCCTCTTTCTGCAACTTCTTACGAAATTTCAATCTGATGCTCAAAACAAAAGTTATGACTATTTTCCCCAGGCACCTATTTGGAATGTAATTCGGGAGTCTACAAAAAGGCCAACTTCCTCAGATCATATCTCCGCAAATATAGCACGAAAAGCTCTAAAATTCAAGCCCAAGGTTCAAAACAATTTCAACCCAAATGATTTTTTTCTTAGCATCTGAAACGTTGCAGAAAAAAAGTTATAGCGCAAATGCCATCATAACCTGTTTGGAGCAGTGAAACCCTAGAATCCAAAGCTCTGATACCAAATGTTATGAAACTATCTCATAAAAAAGATAGAAAAGATAGATAAACGCCTTATAATTCAGCCTTTTTGAGGGGGAAACCTCCTTTACATTACACAAATGAATAATTCTTGGATGATTCAAATGACAAAACCTCCTTTCTATATATAGGAGTCTAAGGGGTCACAATATAACCAAGCCGACCTAAGAATAATAATATAAAGGCACAAAATAACAATAGAGGGATTCTCTATGGGGCACAATAATAACAATATGGGGACAATAGGGGCACAACAATATTAATAAGGGATACAACTACAATAGTAATGGGGGAATCACTAGTATTATAGGGACCTAACACTTATGAAGTCATATTATAAATTTCGACCTTTCCTTGGTTGAAATTGCTCTCGATGGAGGTCCTCTCTTGAAAGAGGTTTGCTATTCAACTGATAAGTTAGTATTCTCTTAAATAAATGCAATTTATTATAGTTTGTATTATCTCTTGGTCAATTTATAAGTTGGTGTTTATTAGTTAAAACCCTAGACAAATCATTTTAGTTATGTTCGATCTAGAATAAATCTTTAGCTTTAATATTTGGTCATTTATGCTTATGGATAGAACAAGTCGTAGTTGGCTTTAATTTTACAAGACTTGTTAAACTTACAGGGTAATAAACCTACTCGAATATGCTATTTTTATGCCTCTCTGAAATTGTTTTAACTAAGTTTTGATGTCGTTTTCAGATAATGCATTTGGGGTTTCCGGTTAATATCTTTTCTTAGGCATAAATTTTTCTTTCAAGGTTCTTTGGTTTCTTCTTTAGAATTATTTTCTTTCATTAATCTCCATGATACGTTTTGTTTTTATTGGAATTCCTAGGTATGCTAAAACTTGTTGTTTATCTTTCAAGTTATTCTTCTATAAGCTCGAACACGGGACCTCTCAATTCTTAATGAGTTTGGTCTCCTTCATACAAAGGTCGAAAAACTCACACCTCCTGGTCACTTCTTCTGTAAAAATCGATTCTCTCATCATGTACGGAGACATGGAAGTTACTACGGACTATTTTCCCTGAAGGGGATTTATTGTCGAAGGCAATTTTTGCCCTATTTATTTTGTTAAATGACTAAGGCCAAAAGCCTTAAGTAAAACTATTATTCCATTTGTAATATAACATGGGTCTTTTTGATCTTATAAATTAGTAACTTCTTCTTATAATTTGTATTGTATAATGAGTTTTGGTTACTAATTACAAATGGATAGAAATTATAACTTTCTTGTTATTTAGATGTTTTTAGTAAAAATATCATTAATTCTTCATAATCAAATTCTTGGATATTCATTGTAGAGTATTACTACCCCTGTTGGTTCTTCCTTATTAATTTAAGCCATAAAATTTGGTTATCTTCTTTGTTTACACACTCTCTATTTGTATAATAGGTTTTCTTAAGTTCACTAGTTAAAGTTTCCTATTATCTTCTAAACTTCCATCCTATCCTTTAAAGATTAAATTATGGCTTAGAGCTACAACTCATATTCTCCTTATTTATTGTTGTGTTATACTATTCTCGACCATATTTTTTATTTTTCAACTATGTTGTGGTTATACACTTGTATAACCAAGCTCACTCATGAAAAGAAGAATGTTACTAGCATACACTTACTCTAACTGTATTATATTTTGTTTTCATCACACTAGTCTTTGTTTTAAACATGTTTACAATTTTACTAAACTCTAAGTTGAATTATGGTCTGTTTATTTAATGGTAAAAGTTTGTCACCTAATACTTTAGAAAACAACTCCACAGTAAAAAAAAAAAATTATGTTCATTTGTAAATATGTATCATGAATTCACTATTATAAATATACAAATACATGAACCATATCTAATGCTTAAAGAAGAAAATTATATTATTTTTCTTTTTGTTTGCATGCATACTCAAAAAAAAATGCATCTACATAGTACTAACAAATATAAAAGTATATAGAAAATGAAAGCTATTAAAAACACAAGTTAATCATGGTACCAACTTGTTAATCTATTCTGGAAAATAATATTGGAGGTACCAAGTGTTGATTTTCAAGTGTAATATAGACTAGCATACTATTTCTGAAATACTGATAATTACATTTTATGTTGATATTCTTTTAAATTATTCCAATATGTCATTCAATAATTATACTTCCGAAATTCAACCATACAAGAAAAGAGAAGACAAGATTTACCTTGGGAAAACCCACCAAGGAGAAAAACCCAACAAATTTTTCAATAGAGAAATTCTAATGTTTAACAAGAGACACACCTAGACCTATAGTCAAACTTGGTCAACCAATCTAAGTCAAGCCTCCTAATTTGATCTAGAATTTCGCTCTCCTTGATCTAATCCATGATTTTGGCCCTCATGCAGCTGCCAGTTACCCTAGAATTTCAGCCCCTACAACTACCCAAAATTTTAGCCTGTGCAATAGAATCGCCAACAAAAACTGTGAGTCGAAAGAATGAGAGACAATCCACATGTGTGATCTTGAGAGAGAGAGATAGAGAGAGAGAGAGAAAATGCGTCTTCTTTTTCATCCTCCTTTTCCTTCTTGACCTTTGTTAGGATGCCCATAAACTATATTTGCAAGAGAGTGTGAATTGGTGCCAAAAGAATGAGGTCAAACTTCCTTTATATAGTGATTTTTTGTGTCAAATGGGTGTTTCCTTTTCCCTCGGCCAACTTGACTTGGAGGGAGGCTGACTTGACAAACTTTGAGGAAAAATTTTCAATTTCAAAATTCAAATTTTCTTCTTTTAAAAGTCGCAGTGGGACTTTGACTTAAAATATATTTTTTCTTTTGACTCTAACATTTAAAATATGCTTTACAATAACCAATACAAATACATCAAGTGGCGAAATATACAATATGAAGACTGGCCATAGTTACAAATTCAACGCTCCCTCTTAACTACGAAGGTATTCATAATGACTCTTATAGATGTTTTCAAGTTGAAAAAAATCTCTAAGAAAAGGTTATATCAAATAATGATCAACATCATCATCTACTATCAACATCCACTAGTGTCCATATCTAGGGTGGTACCAAACCCATGGCATATCATCAACATATCAGGACTCACTCCTCCCTGGTAATAAGTCCTTGAATCCAAAGGCCTCTTACTAGGCCAAAAATGTTGATATCCCAACTAGAAAGAACTCACTCACCCTTAATGGTGAACACCTTGGGACAAGACCTCACTCAACCCTTCCTTGGTTGGTGATCGGGTCTATATGATGAGAGGACCTCACTACACCCTTCTTGATATGTGATTGGGTCCATATGTGTAAGGACCTCATTACACCCTTCCCCGGTGTGTGATCAGGTCCAAGACCTCAATTTACCCTTCCTGATGTGTGATCGGGTCTAAAAAATGACAACCCTCACTACACCCTTTCCTAGTGTGTGATCAGGCCTAGACCTTACTCAACCCTACTTGGTGAGCACTTTGGGCCTCTCGGACCATTCTCCCCATCGAGAGAATTTCCAAATATGTTGGTATTAAATTAGCACTACCTCTCAATGAGAGGGGTACTCTCCGCAAGCCCCAGCTTGTCTCTAAAGTACACAAACTTCTATCTGGGCGACATCTTCATCAGAAAATGACTTGTTTTCTCATCGGTGGAGATGTACTCAAGCCTCATCGCTCTCCTCTAAACCATGTCACAGATCTAGTGGTACTTGATCTTAATATGCTTCGACCTATCAAATAACACTAGATTCTTTGAAAGCTTCACACAACTTTGATTATCACAGTATATCACCATCAGTTCCAATTCTTGGTCGAAAAATCCAGCAAGCAACTTTCGAAGCTACACTACTTCTATACACGCTTCATTTGTTGCAATATATTTTGCTTCTACAATGTTGGGTGTGAAAAATATTTTCTTCATGCTCATCTGAGATATCATAAGGAGTCTGAGATGAAGCATACCCCTGAAGTGCTCTTCCTATCATCAACACTTCATGCCCAGTCAAAATCTGTATATCCTTGAAGTTATACATCCTTATTTGCAACATATTTGAAACCATAGTTCACAGTACCACATAGATATCTCAAAATGTTCTTTGCTGCAATCCAATACTCATGTCTTGGTTCCACTTGGAACTAGCTCAATGTGTTAACAAAAAATAAAATGTCCAACATGGTGTTAACCAAATCATCAACGAGCCATTAAACCATCACTACATAGATGGATCTACCAAACTAAGTTTGTAGCCTCTTAACGTCTTTAAGTTAGTCACCATGGGAGTAGCCATGGATTTATAGTCCATCATGCCAAATTTATAAATGATCTCAATAACATACTTTCCTTGACCAAGGAAGACTTCATCAGGTTTCTGCCGTACTTGCAACCCCTAGTAATAATGCATTAAGGAAATATCCTTCATATCAAACTCAAAATTCAACTTCTTTTTGCATTTAATAATAAGAGTCTTAGCACCTATCATAAACAAATCATCAACATATAGTAATATGATCATAGGTGCATTATTCACAACTGTAAAATAAAGGTTTGGATTAGTATAGATTTTGGTACATCCTAATCTTGTCAGATAGCTATCAATACAAGCATACCAAGCAATTGGAGCTTGTTTGAGTCCATGCAAGGCCTTCTTTAACCTACAATCATGGGATTCCATTCCATGCACCTTAAAATATTGAGGTTTCTCTATGTACACCTCTTCCTCAATCATGCAATTGTGGAAAGAATCCTTCACATTCATCTAATGTAGGTTCCATCCCAATGAAGAAACAAGAGCAATAATGGATCGAATGGAGGTGTAGTTGGAAACAAGAGCAAAGGGCTCATCATAATCTTCTCGCTCTTTCTCGGAAAACACTATAGCCATGAATCACGCCTTGTACTTTACAATACTTCCATTTGTAGCATGATTGATCTTGTATATCCACTTTGAATTCACCATTGGCTTCCCTTCCATCCCTTGCACAATCTACCAAACATCATTCTTCAGAATGGATTTGTATGCTTCATTCATGGTCTCCTTCCATACTTGTTGGCTAGCTACTTCTTCATAAGTGGAAGGCTCTGCATCAAATAAGATTAGTCATGAGAGATGCATATCTAGAAAAAAATTTAGGATTCTTAATTCCTTGGATGTTCCATCACGAGGTACGTGTGTTTTTGTTTCTTCCAATGTAGATATAAGCCATGTTGGTTTGTTTCTAATTTATGGAACAATAATTGGCTCCACTGGTTCACAAGGCCCTTCTGTCTCTTCAGGACATTTTTCAAAACGTGAATGCTCTTCCTTCAAAACCACTTTCTTTACTTCATCATAGGAATCCATGGAGACTTCCTTAGACTTCCAATATGAAACTTTCTCATCAAAAGTGACATCCTATCTAACATGAATCTGTCACTACTCTGGAATGTAGATTCTATACATATTCGATGATTCACTATAACCAATAAATATGCTTTTCTTTCCTAAAGGTTCAAGGTTTTTCCTTTTATCCTTAGGAAGATGAATGTAGATAGGGAAACCAAATATTCTCATATGTCCAACCTTTGGCTTTCATCTAGAGAATACTTCTTTAGGAGTCATATCTTATAGAATTCGATGAGGACTTCTATTTTGAATCTATAAAGGTGTCAATGATGCTTCTCCCCATAAGAACAATGGAAAATCATGATCATGCATCATGGCCCTGACATATTATTCAATGGAATTGTTCTTTCATTTTTCTACACCATTTTGTTGTGGATTATAGGGGACAATTAACTCCCTCTTAATCCCAACTTTCTTAGAGAAAGCAACAAGTTATTTTGAGGTGTACTCTCCTCCATTGTCAAATCTCAAAATCTTGATCTTCTTACCTGTCAAATTTTCCACTTCAAACTTGACTTTTTGAAATTTCGTGAAGACTTCATCCTTGGTATTCATGAGATAGATCCATGTATTACGGGAGAAGTCATTAATAAATTTCACATAGTACAATGAATCTCTAAGCGATCTCACACGAATCAAACCGCATACATCAGAGTGAATCAAATTTAAAACTTCTTTAGATATATTTTCACTTCTCAGAAATGGTTTCTTGATGTTCTTTCCAAGTGCACAGCCTTTACAAACACCTTCATGATATGTATTTAGTTCAAGGATGTCTAGAACTATTTGATTCAAATCAAGCAATGCTCTATAGTAAACATGACCATATTTTCTATGCCATAGCTCACTTGGATAGATTTCATCATGTATTAGGGCTTGAGTTGGTTGACTAACGAGTTTATACAATCTTCCTTTATGAATCCCATAACATCATCTATACTAGAGCCCTTGGACAAAACAAGCACTTTTCCATTCAAAAAATCTACTCTATCTCCTTTATCTTAAAAAAATGAAATAGAGAAGAGATTATTTTTCAAACCTGGTACATATAGAACATTTTTGAGATGCACATTGTTACCAATTTCCAACTCTATGAATGCGTTTCCAACTCCTTTGACTACATAGTTGTGGTTGTCTCCAAGATCTACCCTTTGGGGCAACCTATTTCCCATCATGCTAGTAATATTTCCATGATCTCTAGTCATATGTCTTGATGCACCACTATCTACCAACCACATACCATCATCATCTGTAATGGAACCTATTATGGAAAAAAAGTAAAAGCAGTCTTCATCACCTTTAGGCTTCTTTGGATGTTCATCCTCACTGATCGGTTGTGGAAGCATGTTTTTTTCCTTTCCTCTTCTTGTTATTAGTCATTTTAGGAAAATCTCTCTTAAAGTTTCCAAATTTCTAACAACCATAACATTGAATCTTTGACATGTCTTTCCTTTAGGGAGGATGAGGTATTTTTCCTAACTTATTGTGTTGAGAACCAAAATTCTTCTTTCCTTTGTTCTTGAAGTGAGCTACAAGTGCTTGAGAAGCTTCTTCCTTCTTATCTCTTGGCATAAGAACTTATTATTCTTGAGCACAAAATGCCCATAGTTGTTCAAACGGTGGAGCTCCTTCTAGCTCCTTATACCTGTTACAAATGTATCCCATGATCTAGGTAAGTCATTGAGTGTTGTAGTCACAAGTTCATTCTCAGAAATAGTTTATCCAACTACTTGAGTTTATTCATTTATTTGAGAAATTATTATGAAATATGATTCTAGGTGTCATCATTTGTCATGGATACATCACGAAGTTCATTATTCAAGCTCATGGCTTGACCAACATTCTTGATAGTGAATAGATTTGTTAGGTCATCGTACATATTCTCAAAAGAATCAAGCTTTGCGATGTAGGGAATTAGATGATCTCTTATGGAGCCCACAATAAGGTGCATGGAAGTAATGTCTTCCTCCTTAGAATTCTCCTTTCCTATAGATTCTACTGGTTCTACAACTTTCTCTGTCACAATATCCGAAACTTTTTTCTTTGCAAGAATAAGATCAATCCTAAGTTTCCAAGCTCTGAAGTTTCAGGCTCCTTCCAACTTTTTCTTAGGTTTCATAGAAGAATATATGGATGAAAATCAACAACTTCAACAATAGTGTTCTCAATGTAGGGTTTCTTCAAAGGTGATATTTGTGTTCCTTCCTTCACCAAAGCTTTGAAACCATGTTGTCTTCAAATCTTCCATGCCTCTCTTCAAATATTCCATGCTTGTCTTCAAATCTGTCTTCAAATCTATCTTCAAATTGTCCATCTTAGCTTCCACGTCATTCATCTTAGCTTCTACGCCTTTCTTTAAACCATCCATCTTAGATTCCGCACCTTTTTGTAAACCATTCATCTTAGCTTCCATGCCATACATCTTAGCTTCTACATCTTTCTTTAAACCATCCATCTTAGATTCTGCTACTTTTTGTGCGAGTGACATTTGTTGCACTTGGTCTCTTAATTTTGATATATCATGTTGCATTTCTTCCTCTACTTCATGAGTCATGCTAGAGCTTTCATTTTGCATACTAGGTGTTTCCATTTTCTTCCTTCAGGGCATCAATTACTAATAATAATGCTTCACTATGCCCTTTGAATTCCTTCAAACTAATTTTTCAAACCAAGCTTATGCAAAAATTTAAAAAAATCTACACACCTTTTTTCACTTTGTAGGAGCTTGATATTGCATCTGAAATATCTCTATAATTTCGGATCTTCCAGTTCTGAAATTTCGACCTACAGTAGCCCTCTACGTCCTCTTTCTAATGCCACCAGTCTGATCAAATTTAGATTCTCCAAGAAAGAGTCATGTACAATCTCCCAAGATGACCTGATTATATACCTTTTCAGAAGAGAGAACTTGTATGAAGTGTCGCATGTCACTGTTTGGACCTTAAGATCTGAAAATATACACAGGAAACTACAGTCTGTCCTCTTTCTGTAACTTCTTATGAAATTTCAATCTGATGCTGAAAACAAAAGTTATGACTATTTTCCCCAGGTCACCTGTTTGGAATATAATTCAAGAGTCTGCAAAAAGGCCAACTTCCTCAGATCATATCTCCGCAAATATAGCACGAAAAGCTCTGAAATTCAAGCCGAAGGTTTAGAACGATTTCAACCCAAATGGGTTTTTTTTAGCGTCTGAAACGTCGCAGAAAAAAAAAGTTAGAGCGTAAATTCTATGATGACCTGTTTAGAGCAGCGAGACCCTAGAATCCAAAGCTTTGATACCAAATGTTATGAAACAAGCTCACAAAAAGATATAAAAGATAGATAAACGCCTTATAATTCAGCCTCTTCGAGGGGGCAACCTCCTTTACATTACACAAATGAATAATTCTTAGATGATTCAAATGACAAAACCTCCTTTCTATATATAGGAGTCTAAGGGGCCACAATATAACCAAGCTGACCTAACAATAATAATATAAAGGCACAAAAATAACAATAAAGGGATTCTATGGGGCACAATAATAACAATATGGGGACAATAGGGGCACAAAAATATTAATAAGGGATACAACTACAATAGTAAGGGGGGAATCGCTAGTATTATAGGGACCTAACACTTATGAAGTCATATTATAACTTTCGACCTTTCCTTGGTTGAAATTGCTCTCGATGGAGGTCCTCTCTTGAAAGAGGTTTACTAGTCGACTGATAAGTTAGTATTCTCTTAAATAAATGCAATTTATTATAGTTTCTATTATCTCTTGGTAAATTTATAAGTTGGTGTTTATTAGTTAAAACCCTAGACAAATCATTTTAGTTATGTTCGACCTAGAATAAATCTTTAGCTTCATATTTGGTCATTTATGCTTATGGATAGAACAAGTTGTAGTTGGCTTTAATTTTACAAGACTTATTAAACTTACAGGGTAATAAACCTACTCGAATATGCTATTTTTATGCCTCTCTGAAACTTTTGACTAAGTTTCTATGTCATTTTCAGATAATGCATTTTGGGTTTTCGGTTAAAGTCTTTTCTTAGGCATAAATTGTTCTTTCAAGGTTCTTTGGTTTCTTCTTTAGAATTATTTTCTTTCATTAATCTCCATGACACATTTTGTTTTTATTGGAATTCCTAGGTATGCTAAAACTTCTTGTTTATCTTTCAATTTCTTCTTCTATAAGCTCGAACATGGGACCTCTCAATTCTTAATGAGTTTGGTCTCCTTCATAAAGAGGTCGAAAAACTCACACCTCCTGGTTACTTCTTCTGTAAAAATTGATTCTCTCATCATGTACTGAGATATGGAAGTCACTCTGGACTATTTTCCTTAAAGGGGATTTATTGTCAAAGGCAATTTTTGCCCTATTTATTTTGTTAAATGACTAAGGCCGAAAGCCTTAAGTAAAACTATTATTCCATTTGTAATATAATATGGGTCTTTTTGATCTTATAAATTAATAACTTCTTCTTATAATTTGTATTGTATAATGAGTTTTGGTTACTAATTACAAATGGATAGAAATTATAACTTTCTTGTTATTTGGATGTTTTTAGGAAAAATATCATTAATTCTTCATAATCAAATTCTTGGATATTCATTGTAGAGTATTACTACCCCTGTTGGTTCTTCCTTATGAATTTAAGCCATAAAATTTGGTTATCTTCTTTGTTTACACACTCTCTATTTGTATAATAGGTTTTCTTAAGTTCACTAGTTAAAGTTTCCTATTATCTTCTAAACTTCCATCCTATCCTTTAGATATTAAATTATGGCTTAAAGCTACAACTCATATTCTCCTTATTTATTGTTGTGTTATACTATTCTCGACCATATTTTTTATTTTTCAATTATGTTGTGGTTATATGCTTGTATAACCAAGCTCACTCATGAAAAGAAGAATGTTACTAGCATACACTTACTCTAACTATATTATATTTTGTTTTCATCACACTAGTCTTTGTTTTAAACATGTTTACAATTTTACTAAACTCTAAGTTGAATTATGGTCTGTTTATTTAATGGTAAAAGTTTGTCACCTAATACTTTAGAAAATAACTCCACAGTAAAAAAAAAAATTATGTTCATTTGTAAATATGTATCATGAATTCACTATTCTAAATATACAAATACATGAACCATATCTAATGCTCAAAGAAGAAAATTATATTATTTTCCTTTTTGTTTGCATGCATACTAAAAAAAACTTCATCTACATAGTACTAACAAATATAAAAGTATATAGAAAATGAAAGCTATTAAAAACACAAGTTAATCATGGTACCAACTTGTCAATCTATTTTGGAAAATAATATTGGAGGTACCAAGTGTTGATTTTCAAGTGTAATATAGACTAGCATACTATTTCTGAAATACTGATAATTACATTTTATGTTGATATTCTTTTAAATTATTCCAATATGTCATTCAATAATTATACTTCCGAAAGTCAACCATACAAGAATAGTAGAACAATAGAGATCACAATGCACAAAGAGAAGACAAGATTTACCCTGGGAAAACCCACCAAGGAGAAAAACCCAACAAATTTTTCAATAGAGAAATTTTTATGCTCAACAAGAGACACACCTAGAACTATAGTCAAACTTGGTCAACCAATCTAAGTCAAGCCTCCCAATTTGATCCAGAATTTCACTCTACTTGATCTGATCCATGATTTTGGCCCTCATGCAGCTGCCAATTACTCTAGAATTTCAGCCCCTACAACTACCCAAAATTTTAGCTTGTGCAACAAAATCGCCAACAAAAACTGTGAGCCAAAAGAATAAGAGACAATCCACATGTGTGATCTTGAGAGAGAGAGATAGAGAGAGAGAGAGAGAAAATGCGTCTTCTTTTTCATCCTCCTTTTCCTTCTTGACCTTTGCTAGGATGCCCATAAACTATATTCGCAAGACAGTGTGAATTGGTGCCAAAAGAATGAGGTCAAACTTCCTTTATATAATGATTTTTTGTGTCGAATGGGTGTTTCCTTTTCCCTAGGCCAACTTGACTCGGATGGAGGCCGACTTCACAAACTTTAAGGCAAACTTTTAGTTTCAAAATTCAAATTTTCTTCTTTTAAAAGTCGCAATGGGACTTTGACTTTAAATATATTTTTCTTTTGACTCTAACATTTAAAATATGCTTTACAATAACCAATACAAATACATCAAGTGGCGAAATATACAATATGAAGACTGGCCATAATTACAAGTTCAACGCTCCCTCTTAACTACGAAGGTATTCATAATGACTCTCATAGATGTTTTCAAGTTGAAAAAAATCTCTAAGAAAAGGTTATAACAAATAATGATCAACATCATCATCTACTATCAGCATCCACTAGTGTCCATATCTAAGGTGGTACCAAACCCATGGTGTATCATCTACATATCAGGACTCACTCCTCCTTGGTAATTGGTCTTTGAATCCAAAGGCCTCTTACTAGGCCAAAAATGTTGATATCCCAACTAGAAAGCACTCACTCACCCTTAATGGTGAACACCTTGGGACAAGACCTCACTCAACCCTTCCTTGGTTGGTGATCAGGTCTATATGAAGAAAGGACCTCATTGCACCATTCTTGATGTGTGATGGGGTCCACATGTGTAAGGACCTCTTTACACCATTCCCTGGCGTGTGATCAGGTGCAAGACTTCAATTTACCCTTCCTGATGTGTGATCGGGTCTAAAAATTGACAAGCCTCACTACACCCTTTCCTAGTGTGTGATCGGGTCTAGACCTTACTCAACCCTACTTGGTGAGCACTTTGGGCCTCTCAGACCATTCTCGCCATCGAGAGAATGTCCATATATGTTGGTATTAAATTAGCACTGCCTCTCAATGAGAGGGGTACTCTCCGCAAGCCCCATCTTGTCTCTAAAGTACACAAACTTCTATCTGGGTGACATCTTCATCAGAAAATTAGTTGTTTTCTCATCGGTGGAGATGTACTCAAGCCTCATCGCTCTCCTCTAAACCATGTCACCGATCTAGTGGTACTTGATCTTAATATGCTTCGACCTATCATAGAACACTAGATTCTTTGAAAGCTTCACACAACTTTGATTATCACAGTATATCACCATCAGTTCCAATTCTCGGTCGAAAAATCCTGCAAGCAACTTTTGAAGCCACACTACTTCTATACACGCTTCATTTGTTGCAATATATTTTGCTTCTACAATGTTGGGTGTGAAAAATATTTGCTTCATGCTCATCTGAGATATCATAAGGAGTCTGAGATGAAGGATACCCCTAAAGTGCTCTTCTTATCATCAACACTTCATGCCCAGTCAAAATCTGTATATCCTTGAAGTTGTATATCCTTATTTGTAACATATTTGAAACCATAGTTCAAAGTACCACATAGATATCTCAAAATGTTCTTTGCTGCAATCTAATACTCATGTCTTGGTTCCATTTGGAACTAGCTCAATGTGTTAACAACAAATCAAATGTCCAACATGGTGTTAACCAAATCATCAACGAGCCAATCAACCATCACTACATAGATGGATCTACCAAACTAAGTTTGTAGCCTCTTAACTTCTTTAATTTAGTCACCATGGGAGTAGCCATGGATTTATAGTCCATCACGCCAAATTTATAAAGGATCTCAATAACATACTTTCCTTGACCAAGGAAGACTTCATCAGGTTTCTACCATACTTCCAACCCCAAGTAATAATGCATTAAGGAAATATCCTTCATATCAAACTCAAAATTCAATTGCTTTTTGCATTGAATAATAAGAGGCTTAGCACTTGTCATAAACAAATCATCAACATATAGCAATAGGATCACGGGTGCATTCTTCACAACTATAAAATAAAGGTTTGGATCAGTATAGATTTTGGTACATCCTAATCTTGTTAGATAGTTATCAATACAAGCATACCAAGCAATTGGAACTTGTTTGAGTCCATATAAGGGCTTCTTTAACCTACAATCATGGGATTCCATTCCATGCACCTTAAAATATTGAGGTTTCTCTATGTACACCTCTTCCTCAATCACGCAATTATGGAAAGAATCCTTCACTTTCATATAATGTAGATTCCATTCCAACGAAGAAACAAGAGAAATAATGGATTTAATGGAGGCGTAATTGGAAAAAAGAGCAAAGGGCTCATCATAATCTTCTCCCTCTTTCTCGAAAAACACTCTAGCCATGATTCGCGCCTTGTACTTTTCAATACTTCCATTTGTAGCATGATTGATCTTGTATATCCACATTGAATTCACTATTGGCTTCCCTTCCATCCCTTGCACAATCTCCCAAACATCATTCTTCAGAATGGATTGGTATGCTTCATTCATGGCCTCCTTCCATACTTGTTGGCTAGCTACTTCTTCATAAGTGGAAGGCTCTACATCAAATAAGATTAGTCATGAGAGATGCATATCTAGAAAAACTTTTAGGATTCTTAATTCCTTGGATGTTCCATCATGAGGTACGTGTGTTTTGTTTCTTCCAATGTAGATATAAGCCATGTTGGTCTATTTCTAATTTATGGAACAATAATCGGATCCATTGGTTCACAAGGCCCTTTTGTCTCTTCAGGATATTTTGCAAAACTTGAATGCTCTTCCTTCGAAACCTATTTCTTTACTTCATCATAGGAATCCAAGGAGACTTCCTTAGACTTCCAATATGAAACTTTCTCATCAAAAGTGACCTCATATCTAACATGAATCTGTCACTACTCTGGAATGTAGATTCTATACATATTTGATGATTCACTATAACCAATAAATATGCTTTTCTTTCCTAAAGGTTCAAGCTTGTTCCTTTTATCCTTGGGAATATGAATGTAGATAGGGAAACCAAATATTCTCATATGTCCAACCTTTGGCTTTCATCTAGAGAATACGTATTTAGGAGTCATATCTTCTAGAATTCGATGAGGACTTCTATTTTGAATCTATAAAGGTGTCAATGATGCTTCTCCCCATAAGAACAATGGAAAATCATGATCATGCATCATGGCCTTGACATATTATTCAATGGAATTGTTCTTTCATTTTTCTACACCATTTTGTTGTGGATTATAGGGGACAATTAGCTCCCTCTTAATCCCAACTTTCTTAGAGAAAGCAACAAGTTCTTTTGAGGTGTACTTTCCTCCATTATCAAATCTCAAATCTTGATATTCTTACCTATCAGGTTTTCCACTTCAAACTTGAATTCCTGAAATTTCGTGAAGACTTCATCCTTGGTATTCATGAGATAGATCCATCTATTACAGGAGAAGTCATTAATAAATTTCACATAGTACAATGAACCTCTAAGCGATCTCACAAGAATCGAACTACATACATCAGAGTGAATCAAATTTAAAACTTCTTTAGATATATTTTCACTTCTCAGAAATGGTTTCTTGATGTTCTTTCCAAGTGCACAACCTTTACAAACACCTTCATGATATGTATTTAGTTCAAGGATGCCTAGAACTATTTGATTCAAATCAAGCAATGATCTATAATAAACATGACCATATTTTCTATGCCATAGCTCACTTGGATAGATTTCATCATGTATTAGGGCTTGATTTGGTTGACTAACGAGTTTATACAATCTTCCTTTATGAATCCCATAGCATCATCTATACTAGAGCCCTTGGACAACAAAAGCACTTTTCCATCCAAAAAATCTACTCTATCTCCTTTATCTTAAAAAGATGAAATAGAGAAGAGATTATTTTTCAAACCTGGTACATATAGAACATTGTTGAGATGCACATTGTTACCAAATTCCAACTCTATGAATGTGTTTCCAACTCCTTTAACTACATAGTTGTGGTTGTCTCCAAGATTACCCTTTGGGGCAACCTCTTTCCCATCATGCTAGTAATATTTCCATGATCTCTAGTCATATGTCTTGATGCACCACTATCTACCAACTACATACCATCATCGTGTGTAATGGAACCTATTATAGAAAAAAAGTAAAAGCAGTCTTCATCACCTTTAGGCTTCTTTGGATGTTCATCCTCACTGATCAGTTGTGGAAGCATGTTTTTTTCCTTTCCTCTTCTTGTTATTAGGCATTTTAGGAAAATCTCTCTTAAAGTGTCCAAATTTTTTACAACCATAACATTGAATCTTCGACATGTGTTTCCCTTAGGGAGGATGAGGGATTTTTCCTAACGTATTGTGTTGAGAACCAAACTTCTTCTTTCCTTTGTTCTTGAAGCGAGCTACAAGTGCTTGAGAAGCTTCTTCCTTCTTATATCTTGGCATAATACTTTATTATTCTTGAGCACAAAATGCCCATAGTTGTTCAAATGATGGAGCTCCTTCCAACTCCTTATGCCTGTTACAAATCCATCCCATGATCTAGGTAAGTCATTGAGTGTTGTAGTCACAAGTTCATTCTCAGAAATAGTTTATCCAACTACTTGAGTTTAGTCATTTATTTTAGAAATTATTATGAAATATGATTCTATGTGTCATCATTTTTCATAGATACATCACGAAGTTTATTATTCAAGCTCATGGCTTGACCAACATTCTTGATAGTGAATAGATTTGTTAGGTCATCGTACGTATTCTCAAAAGAATCAAGCTTTTCGATGTAGGGAATTAGATTATCTCTTATGGAGCCCACAATAAGGTGCATGGAAGTAATGTCTTCCTCCTTAGACTTCTCCTTTCCTATAGAATCTACTAGTTCTACAACTTTCTCTATCACAATATCCGAAACTTTGTTCTTTGCAAGAATAAGATCAATCCTAAGTTTCCAAGCTTTGAAGTTTTAGGCTCCTTCTAACTTTTTCTTAGGTTTCATAGAAGAATATATGGATGAAAATCAACAACTTCAACAATAGTGTTCTCAATGTAGGGTTTCTTCGAAGGTGATATTTGTGTTCCTTCCTTCACCAAAGCTCTGAAACCATGTTGACTTTCTAACCACAATATAGACTAGCACAATATTTCTAAAATACTAATAATTAATTTTGATGTTGATATTCTTTTAAATTATTGCAATATATCATTCACCAATTATTATCCATAAATTCAACTAGACAAGAACAAAAGAACAATAGAGATCACAATGCACAAATAGAAGACAAGATTTACCCTAGAAAAACCCACCAAGGGGAAAACCCCAACAACCTTCTCAATAGAAAAAACCTTCTATTCAATAAGAGGCCACACCTAAAACTATGGCCAGACCTGGTAAAACCTTCCAATTTAGGCCTCCCATTCTGATCCAAAATCTCCCTTTATTTGATCTAATCTAGAATTTTTTCCCTACTACAACTGCTAGTTACCCCAAAATTTTGCCCCCCACAACATAACTACCCAAAAAAATTGTAATCCAAAAGAATAAGAGACTATCGACATGTGCGAGCTTGAGAGAGAGAGAGAGAGCTAATTCATCTTCTTTTTTGTCCTCTTTTTTCTTGATCTTCGCTAGGATGCCAAAAAACTGCCTTCACAAGAGAGTGTGATTTGGTGCCAAAAGAATTGTGGTCGAACTGTCTTTATATAGTGATTTTTTGGTCCAATGGGTGTGCCTTTTTCCCTAATCCAACTTGACTTGGAGGGAACTTGATTTGACAAACTTGGAGCCAAAAATTTCAATTTAAAAATTCAAATTTTCTTGTTTTAAAAGTCACAATGGGACTTTGACTCAAAATATATTTTTATTTTGACTCTAGCATTTAAAATATGCTTTACAATAATCAATAAAAATACATCGTGGGAAAATATACATTATGAAGACTGGACATAGTTACAAATTCAACACCAGACTCCACCCAACCTTGACACTTTCTCCTAAAAGGGTCTCCCTAAGCTGCAATGGATTGCAAGTCAAATAATATTTTGTTCTTTATTTCTGTCACTATACTATTCACCTCAGTTTAGCTCTGCGTGAGTCTCGCGCCAATATAGGACAAGAAAAATTACCCTTTTCCCAATTATGTTGGTATTTAGTAACTACCTCCTCCTTATCCACCAGGTGGTAGGTAGTTACTTGGCTCATTAATGAGCACCACTCTTCCAAACCTCCTAATAGAGAATCATGTCTTACTAGCAGAGTTATTGATCAATAATTTTTCATAATTTAATAATCTAATCGTCAAATTACTTCGCTCATTAATGAGACCCATTCTATGCAACCTCCTAAGACAGTGTCATGTATTACTGGGAGATTTATTGATCAATAAAATTTCATATTTTAATAATCTAATCCTCACATTAGATTCTTAGGTCTTACATCATTAAGGGTAATTAAATTTAGCCATTAAATTGCATCCTGTAATTTCTCTTTAGCTATTTGTAGCCTCAGAATTATTTTCCATATTTTTATTAATAACCCAACAAAACAACTTTACATAAGGTAACTATCAGTAACATAATATTGATAAGCCAGTCCTAATTAAGTCTTAAATGTAGAACGTCAAACACGCTTGACATATACAATATTCACAATTAAACACTAAGTCATAGAATAACACATATACATGGCAAAGATGTGTTTAAGAATATAGAATATGAATATTTGATGCTAGTAGTGAAAATATAAAATAATTTGTGTAGGAATGACTCAAGATGATGAAATAGTGATCACATGTGGATACACTGATAAAGTAATGCTAAAGGGTGTGACTATCTAGTTTCTTCTTCAGAATTTCTTCAAGGTAGAGCTTGGACATACAATTCTTATGCATGAAACAACTAGGAAAGTGGCATATTTGTTATGCCAATGGAGTGAATCCCTTGGTGCTTCTATCATTGGCAGTTTATTTAATGCAGAGAAGGAAACATGAATAATTAAAGATGGATGTCAACATCAAATTATCTATACCAATAAAAATATTGTAGAACGTGACAAAGAAATTACAAAGGGACAAAGAGTGCATGTTGTCTATGACTCTGTGGGTAAGGACATTGGATATTGGGATTGCTTGGCTTCAAAATGTTATATAATATATCCACCACAAGATTGGCTTGTGACTTTGTCATTTCCCTCCCATTTCAATGCAATAACAATTCAAATGATTCTAGAGTAGCTAGTTCCTAGTAAATCCATAATATTTTGGGCCTCAAAACAACTTGAAGGATAGATAAATGAAATTGAACCATGGTATGGAACTTTGTTCTCATTTGAGAAAAAAAAGAATGATATAGTGAAGCAATGGGAAGTTTTACAACTAGATGCAAGATTACAATCACCTTTGCCAAATATTTTTATACCTATAGACACAACACTCAAAAAATGAAGGAAAGGGTTGAAAATCCTATGCTACTATGGAATATGAATTTTCAAGATTATGGTATAGGCCAAATACAACGTTATTTACACCAAAATATTGCACCTACTAGATTTCAACTGTCCTAAATCAAACTAATCACCCACAACAGAAGTTGTAACCCATATTTTACAATGTTGTCGATGGATTACTTGAAATAATATGCTTATTATGCCAAGTTTGTTTGAATTTATTATGGTATATATCACACTTCTACAGGGCTCTAGGGGACTATTATTAAATGCAATCATGAGATCAAAATTTTATTGGAGAAGATTTTGGAAAAGATAACATGCTTCGAATTCAAGGAGGATAGATTTTCGTGTTGGCATTATAGCACAGGTTTGGCACTATGGCACAGGTGTTGTCTTTGATGGCAACACACTCAGGTGTCAGATCACAATTCAATTTCTCAGAATGGAAGAAAACTTCATATATGCAGGTTCCTGTTAACCATGTTGCGTACATACGTGGTATTGATGATAAAAAAAGTTGCGTATGCGTATACACGCACTTTCATGCATGAAAAAGCACATACATGTGGGAAAGATTATTTTTGGGTCCATGGTAATTGAACCTATGGTTTTGGACCTTGGTATTGAATCCAAAATATTAAACCTAGGTATTCGGTCCCTAGTATTGGTTATCTATGGTTTTGGGCCATGGTTTAAGTAAGGCGAAGACTATAAAGAAGGAAGAGATCATTTGGCAAGTATTTTGACTCAAGCGTTGAAAATCTCTTGAGGAGCAAGATCTGGAATACTGATGTTTGGTTTATGGTGCATAGCTAGATCTGAATCAAGGAGGAAACTGACCATTACAAGATGGATAAGTTCTATTGAAGGGTCAAATCTCAATACTTGAATAGTAGTATCTTTGTGTGGTTCTGATCTATTATATTTGACGCATGAATTGATCTATGAATCTGATAATCTGGGTATAATTAATGCTTGAATACTTGAAAAGGGAAAACTGTCTTTCATAGATCTATACGCAGGTTTGGCACAGTGAAGGCGTGTATACACGCCGGTTCAATAAGTCAAAGAAGCGTATACACATGTTTGCCTTTATAACAGAAGCGTATGCACGTAGGTTCCTCATCTTGAAGTAGTGTATGTCTCATAAAATATGTTTTAGCTACTTTGGTTTCTTACTATAGTATTCTGGGTTAAGGATTGGTGTCTGATTACTATTATTATTCTGGTTACAACATTCAGAGAAGTGATTGTTTCATTCAATATTGGGTTTTACAAAGAAGATTGGTTGATGCAGATATACTTGATGGTTGATGCAGATATAATTGATGGTTGATTGATGTTATTCATGGATCCAGTCTGAAAATTTATGAAGCATGGCCCCTGGAAGACAAGAGAATGTTGTAGCCTTCTGTAGGTCAGCACCTACGTACTAGTACCTCAGCTAGTACAAGAGCTAAGGGGGTTGTAGCTCCCTTCTAGGAGTAGCTGGAGAACGAGAGAAGGTTGTAGCCTTCTGAAGGTTGCAACCTATGTACTGGTATAAGATTGCACCAGTACAAAAACATTGTAAAAAGAAGTTTCTAAATTGAAAGAAGATAGAGACAAATTGCAGCAAGTGGTTTTCACCCACATTGTGTTTCCACCTTATATCTTGTGTTCTTGTGTGTGACTATCTGCTCTATTTTTCAGTTTATGGTTATTTTTTATATGATTCTGACACACAGATTTATGAACAACATCTGAAGAATAAATTAAATTATAAGTCTACAACTTATACGCTAGTTTCATTAACTGAAGTTGCGTATATACGTTGTTTGCACTATCTCAAGTAGCGTATATAAATCTGGTTATGAAATGAAAAATAATTGACTTGATAATACTGATTCACCCCCTCCCCCTCTCAGTATTATTTCCAACAATTGGTATCAGAGTAGGTCCTTCAGAAGAAGCTTGATCGCTTGAAGGAAGATCTATCATCATGAGAAACTACGAAAAGGAGGCATCGATCAGGCCACCAATTTTTGATGGGAGAAACTTCATCTATTGGAAGGTAAGAATCACAACCTATCTTCAATCTCTTTGTACAGAAGTCTGGGATATCATAGAAACAGGATACACATTTCCATCAGCAACTCCTACAGATACGACTGGTAAAAACTAGTATGAAACAAATGCTAAGGTTGTCAATACTCTATTAGGAAGTCTATCTCAATCAGAATTCATTATGCAGCTCAAAACCGCAAAAGAAATATGGGACAAGATCGTTTTGAGCTATGAAGGAGATGATCAGGTAAAATGAGCAAAACTACAAACTCTTAGAATTCAATATGAAAATCTCAGAAGGCACAATGATGAAAGTGTGGCTAACTATTTCGTACACATTGATGAGATTGTTAACTGTATGAAAAGCTTGGGTGAAGAAATAAAAGAAGTTGTTCTGCTTGAAAAGGTTCTAAGATCCTTGCCTTCTAAGTTTGATTCAAAAGTTTCTGCCATAGAAGAAAATCAGGACCTACAAAGCATTACCATGTCACAACTGCACCGAATCCTGACTGCTTACGAAATGAGGAAAGGAGGACGATCATACAGGAGAGAAGTTGCATTGAAAGCCTCAGGAAAAGGAGATTATAATGAGTCAGGACATATGTCAAAAGGAGAGGAAGAATCAAACTTTGTCAAGAACCTTCAACGGGGGACTGGAAGATTCAGAGGTAAGCTACATTTCAAATGCTTTGCTTGTGGAAGAGTCGATCACTATGCTGCCAAGTGTCCTCATAAAGATAAAGGTAAGGAACCAGTTAGATGGAACAGAAAACAAAATGTAAGTAAGAAGAGCTATTATACACATGAAGATAGTGATGGACTTTCAAATAGTGATGAAGATGAACAATGTAATGACGATATACTCTTGATGGCCTTTGAAGTTGATGATTTCTTGGATGCTATAGATGAAGAAGGTCTTTATGAAGAAATTTCTAAACTTAAAATTTGTTTAGAGGAAAAGAATATGATTATAGATACTCTAACATTCCAACTTGCTGAAAGAGATAAACACAATGAAAAGTTAGAATGTGAAATTATGGGACTTAGAAAAGAAATTGAGAAGACAAAATCCCTTAATCTTAGATTTGCTAAAGGATCTGAAACTTTAGATGAGATTATCAAAGTGCAGCGTTCTCCTCTAATTGAGACAGGTCTCGGATATTCTGAAGAAGCATCGAAGCCATCCACTTCCAAAAGCTATCTTGATGCAGCAAGGAAAAGTGAACAGGTTGATAATCAACAGCAAAGGCATAATGCAGATCACCAGGTAAAACAATTTACTTCAAGGATGAACAGAGAGCACCAAGTAAATCAGGGGCAATTTACATCAAGGATGAACAGAAGCTACAACCAACCACAGGTAAATAGCTCTCAATTTGCCTCAAGAATGGATGTCAATAGAAACTACAATCATTTGGTCGATAGGTTTGATAATCACAAGAGTTTCTTCAATGGCCAATGTTGCTATTGTCATAACTTTGGACACAAAGCTGCTCAATGTGTTGCCTACAAGACCATCATGACCAGAGAAGCTCAAAAACAAAGAAGTATGACTGGGATTATGAAAAGAACCTACAATAACTTTTTTGCTCTTGAAAATGAAATAGAATGTTCTATTTGTAACAACTTCGGTCATGAAGATTCTGAATGCAAGAGTAGGTTTCGGCAAACAACTTAGTAGGAGCAAGCTTCATTGAGTCCCAAAACATGGAGAAAGAAAGAACCACAACCAGAAAGATGTGGGATAGCCTTATATGCAGAAGGACATGAAAATCAGTGGTACATCGACAGTGGATGCTCGAAACATATGACAGGCGATAAAGAAAAAATTCAGTTATATAGTGCCTTAGAAAAGGAAAATAAGGTCTCATTTGGAAATGACACACCTGCACTCATTAAAGGTAAAGGTACTATTCGTTTGAAAGAGAAGGTCAAAGTTGGAAATGTTATGTATCTATTGAGTGTCAGTCAAATGTGTGATCAAGGAAATGAGGTAATATTTCGATCAAATGGATGTATTTTTCGTGAGCTTGATACAGGAAAAATAGTGATCAAAGGCATAATAAAACCAAATAATTTATACGTACTTAAAGGAGGACAACAACAATGCTATCTAAGCAAGAATGATGAACACTGGTTATGGCACAGAAGATTGGGGCATCTAAGCTTCTCTCAGATTAGGAAAGCATGCAAATATCAAGCGGTTCGTGATCTCCCTGACATTAGAATTCCAGACAATACAATATGCAAATCATGTCAGTTTGGTAAGCAAACCAGAACTAATTTCCCTGAGAAGGAAGGATCAACTAGCAGGCCACTTGAACTTTTCCATACTAATATATGTGGTCCAACTAGGAAGAGGCCACCTCGAGGAGAAGAGTACTTCATATTGTTCATTGACGAATTTTCAAGGATGTGTTGGATAGGACTCATGAAGTATAAAGATGAAGCTTTTGAAAAGTTTAAAGCATTCAAAGCCTTAGTTGAAAACGAATCAGATCGTAGAATCAAATGCCTCAAGTCTGATTAAGGAGGGGAATTTACCTCGGATGAATTTTTCGATTTTTGTGAAGAACATGGAATAGGAAGGAAATTCTCTACTGCAAGAACTCCTCAGCAAAATGGAGTAGTGGAAAGGATGAACATAACAGTTCAACAAATGGCTCGTGCTATGCTTGATGAGTCTGGAACTCTTGCAACCTTCTGGGGTGAAGCCGCATTTGTTGCAGTTACTATTCTCAACAAGCCAAACGTTCGAGTAAACAACACTCAGACTCCTCATGAACTTTGGTATGGTAAGACTCCCACGGTAAAATATTTCAAAATTTTTGGAAGCAAATGCTACATCAAAAAGACTGATGAAAACCTTAGCAAGTTTGAACCTAGAGTAGATGAAGGCATTCTCCTTGGTTACTCTCCCCACAGCAAAGCATATAAGTTTTACAATAAAAGACTTGGAAAAAATGTTGAAAATATTGATGTAGTAGTTGATGAAGAAGGAAACACTCCTAGGCAAGTAAAATCTGAAGATTTCAAAGATGATGAGGACTATCCTTCAACATCAAATCAGATTCATGATGAAGAAGAAACCCATGAGGCACCAAAAGAACAGATAAGGATAGAAGAAAAGACTCCATCCAGGTACATTCAGAAGAATCATCCAGAAACTCAAATTTTGGGACAAAAAGAGGCAGGTGTACAAACAAGAAGAACCATTTCAGAAGCTTCAAGCTATCTAGCAGTGCTCTCCTCCACTGAACCACAAAATGTAAGAGAGGCATGCAAAGATGAATGCTGGTTCAAGGCCATGGATGAAGAACTTGAGCAGATTGAAAAGAATAACACTTGGGAGTTGGTTCCTAGACCGAAAGATAAGAATGTCATAGGGACAAAATGGATATTTAAAAACAAGTTGAATGAAAATGGAGAAGTTATTAGGAACAAGGCCAGACTTGTTTGTAAAGGGTATGCTCAACAACAAGGTATAGACTTTGAAGAAACTTTTGCACTAGTTGCTAGACTTGAGGCAATAGTAATGTTCCTTGCGCTTTCTAGCTTTCATAAGTTCAAAGTATTTCAAATGGATGTGAAATCGGCCTTTTTAAATGGGGACTTAGAGGAAGAAGTGTATATTGAGCAACCAGATGGATTCATCCTTGGAAATGATCCTAAACTTGTATGTAGACTTAAGAAGGCACTCTACAGTCTTAAACGGGCTCCAAGGGCTTGGTATTATCATCTAGACAAATACCTCCATCAACAAGGTTTTTCAAAGGGATCAGCATATAGCAATCTATATATAAAAATTGATAATGATAAATTGCTAATACTTGTTGTTGATGTTGATGATATAATCTTTGGTAGCAATGAAGAAGCCATGAGTCAAAACTTTTCTTTGGTGATGCAGAAAGAATTCGAAATGTCCTTGCTTGGTGAGCTGACATATTTTCTTGGTTTACAAATCCAACAAAATAAAGACTGTATCTTCATATCACAAACCAAGTATCTCAAGCAGATTTTGAAGAAATATGGGATGGAAGATTCAAAACCAGTATGTACCCCTATGGTAACAGGATGCAACCTTAGCGCAAACAATGAATCAATAGCAGTACATCAACCAACCTATAGGTCCATGATTGGTAGTCTGCTCTATCTGACAGGTACTCGGCTAGACATCATGCATGCAGTGGGAATAGTTGGAAGATTCCAAGAAAATCCACAGGAAGCACACCTTCAGGTAGTTAAAAGGATTTTCAAATATCTTCAAGGAACAAAAAACTATGGCTTATGGTATCCTAGAGATGCATATCTCACACTTCATGCATATACAGATGCAGATTGGGCAGGAAGCGTGGATGACAGAAAAAACACTAGTGGTAGTGCATTCTTTATGGGTTCCAGATTAGTATCTTAGTTTAGCAAGAAACAAAGTTAAATTTCTTTATCTACCGCAGAAGCAGAATATGTGGCTACTGCATCTTGCTGCACACAACTCCTTTGGATGATGCAAACTTTGCAATATTTTCAAATCACTTGTACACCACCTATCTCCATCTTTTGTGATAATACAAGTGCAATCCATATTTCAAAGAATCCTGTCATGCATTCAAAGACTAAGCACATACCTATCAAGTATCATTTTCTCCGGGAACAAGTGCTTGAACAAAAGGTCAAATTGGAGTATGTTCCATCTAAGGAACAAGTTGCTGATATACTCACCAAAACACTGCCCAGGGAGACATTTGAATACCTCAGACAAAAGCTGGGGGTAGTTGATGCATCATCTTGCTGTTGAATCTTGTTTGTTTCAAAGAAAAGGGGTTGTACGCGAGTTTCATGAGGTTGATACGCGTACATACGCCGGTTTATATGCATACAACTGAGTATATGTTGGTTGAAGGAAAACAGTGGGCCAAGCTCTGAGAGAAAAGAGTCTGATATGGGTCTGTTAGAGACCATCTGGCACAAGTTCAGGGGGAGCATTTAATGCATTTATGGCATCATCTTAGAAGATCTTGGTTCAATTTCACAGTGGTTTTTGGTCTGAGGTGAAGTAGATGCAGAGGGAGATCATGGTTGCTGGGCTAAAGGTTGATTGAGAGATGCTGCTAATGATAGTTGTTGATAACTATCATAGTCTTGTTGTAGATATTTCGTCTCTATGTCATGTATTTCTTTTCATTATCAAGGTCATGTAACGGCCTATCTTGGTTTCCCCACTATGCCTGGGATGGATGAAGTAATGTCTTGTTTTATCTTGTGTAAACTACTGATATATCCCCACTTGGTTGGGTGGATGATTCAATACTGGTATATCCCCATTTGTTTGGGAGATGGATGTATGTATGAGTCTTTTGTGATAGGAAGGTCGCTTATGATGTATAGAGTCATGTTCTTTCTTATAGACCATTTTCTGTAGTCCTAGCCTACAGTCAGGGGGAGCATGGACAGCACAGCAGAGCAAAGGTTTCAGAATGAACTCAGGGGGAGCATAACCCTTTGCCCTTGATGTCAAAGGGGGAGAATGACGTTGAATGATGTAGGGTTTCCATCAAGTCCAAAGGGAGAGATTGTTGGCATTATGGCATAGGTTTGGCACTATGGCACAGGTGTTGTCCTTGATGGCAACGCACTTAGGTGGTAGATCACAGTTCAAGCTCTCAGAATGGAAGAAAACTTCATATATGTAGGTTCCTGTTAACCATGTCGCGTATATAAGCGGTATTGATGATAAAAAAGTCGCGTATGCGTATACATGCACTTTCATGCACGAAAAAGCACGTACATGTGGGAAAGAATATTTTTGGGTCCATGGTATTTGAACCTATGGTTTTGGACCTTGGTATTGCGTCCAAAATATTGAACCCAGGTATTGGGTCCCTAGTATTGGTTATCTATGGTTTTGGGCCATGGTTTGAGTGAGGCCAAGACTATAAAAAAGGAAGAGATCATTTGGGAAGTATTTTGACTCAAGCGTTAAAAATCTTATGAGGAGCAAGATCTGGAATACTGATGTTTGGTTTATGGTGCATAGATGGATCTGAATCAAGGAGGAACCTGCGCATTACAAGATGGATAATTCTATTGAAGGGTCAAATCTGAATACTTGAATAGTAGTATCTTTGTGTGGTTCTGATCTATTATATTTGATGCATGAATTGATCTATGAATCTGATAATCTGGGTATAATTAATGCTTGAATACTTGAAAAGGGAAAACTATCTTTCATAGATCTGTACGCAGGTTTGGCACAGCGAAGGCGTGTATACATGCCATTTCAATAAGTCAAAGAACCGTATACGCAGGTTTTCCTTTATAACAGAAGTGTATGCATGCAGGTTCCTCATCTTGAAGTAGTGTACGTCTCATAAAATATGTTTTAGCTACTTTGGTTTCTTGCTGCAGTATTTTGGGTTAAGTATTGGTGTTTGGTTAAAGTTATTATTCTGGTTACAGCATTCAGAGAAGTGATTGTTTCATTCAGTATTGGGTTGTACAAAGAAGATTGGTTGATGCAGATATACTTGATGGTTGATTGATGTTATTCATGGATCCAGTCTGAAAATTTATGAAACGTGTTCCCTGGAAGACAAGAGAAGGTTGTAGTCTTTTGTAGGTCAGCACCTACGTACTAGTACCTCAGCTAGTACAAGAGCTAAGGGGGTTGTAGCTCCCTTCTAGGAGTAGCTGGAGAACGAGAGAAGGTTGTAGCCTTCTGCAAGTTGTAGCCTACGTACTGGTATAAGACTGCACCAGTACAAAAACATTGTAAAAAGAAGTTTCTAAATTGAAAGAAGATAGAGACAAATTGCAGCAGGTGGTTTTAACCCACATTGGGTTTCCACCTTATATCTTGTGTTCTTTTGTGTGACTGTCTGCTCTATTTTTCAGTTTCTGGTTACTGTTTATATGATTCTGACACATAGATTTATAAACAACATCTGAAGAATAAATTAAATTATAAGTCTGCAACTTATACGCTAGTTTCATTAACTGAAGTTGCATATATATGTTGTTTGCACTATCTCTAGTATCATATACAAATATGGTTATGAAATGAAAAATAATTGACTTGATAATATTGGTTCACCCTCGCCCCCCTCTCAGAGTTATTTCCAACATTTCCATGATCAAGAAAATGTTTTGAAGGAGTACCAAAATTATAAGTCTCAATAGCCATAGCAGTGGGTTACCTATTACAATCCATTATTTCATAAGCATCACATGTGGCAAAGGAATGAACTCCTTGAGGCTCTTCCCCATATTGCATAAGATAACCCTATGAAATTTGGCCCGCGTATAACTTTGTGGAATTTCTTTGAATGTTATATTGCAAGTAATGTGACATCAAAAGAATTTGAGTTCCTACTTCAGTATATTAAAGAGTCTTTGTAAAAGGGCCCTCTAGCTTCAAGAAATCCACTTTTTCCATCGTATCACATGGAAAAGAGAATTACTAGATTCTTGTACAAATCATTATTGTCCTAGTAAAGGCATAAGTGAAAAATATGATAATTTTGCACTGCTTCAGCACATTCAAACTGAACCATATGACTCCAACATGAATGTTCAGTAAGAGATTTTCATTCTAAGTGTCAAGAAAACATCCCTTCATCATCTTAGATCTATCAAGCAGCCTGGATATATTGTTATATTGATGAAACAAAATGATTCTGGTTTCCGAGGAGCACAATTGATTACTCAATCAACTATCAAGGACCCCGTGCAACATAATCTAAGGGTTGAGGCATTTCTCAAAATGTTTGAGATTACACTATATGAAATTTGGACGTCCTTAAGCATGGCCTTAGTAGATTTATCTCAAAACTCAATTGTGTCTCAAATATCCCCTTAACAATCAAGTCTACATGTCATATTTAGTGTTCCTAACACTATAACTATTGATGATGAATTGCAATTTCTAAATAATAGCAGAGAATTTATTGTGGTACATATTCCAAGTAGTACTATAGTAAGAGTAAGAGCAAATCTTATGCAAAATAAACAAGAATAGTAGATAACATGGTTTCTCGGTTAACCCTGACACTTGGAAATATTTTTGATTTGGCAAAGTCAAACAAACCTCTTGCAAACATCAATGACCCAATTGGTAAAGTGTTGAAAGGGTCAAAGCATGAAATGGTCTAATTCAAAAAAAGACAACTAGACCCTTAGGCATGTTGTTTAAAATTCCTGAATATTGACTAGATACTCTGATTTAGATAGCTTCACTAGAAATTCAAAGTGGAAATGGGCTTCTTAAGGGAGGAAAAGAAGAATCTTGATCAAACACAAATTTCAATAAACGGGTGTCAAAAATAAAGTCAACAAACATTCCCATGCCTTGTCATGCAGATGGTATTTGTCATGCATATGTATACCAAGCAGTTGATTTGGATATGGAAGAAGTGACATCCTCCGGAAAGTTGTTCACACTAGATGATGGAACATTTGGAGAATTAGATAAGTGAATTTGGGTTCCATGGACTTTTATGGAGGAAGGTTTACATTATAGTGGTTTCTTTTGTAGCATGGCAGAAAGTTAAAGCTTGGAGGAGTTCAGTTGGGCTAAGATAATATAACATTTATATGCTAGAGAATTCTACATAAATTCTTGGGATACTGGTATTGATATGAATATTCTATATTTCATGCAGCATAGATTCTTCAAGCTTACATGGGATTGGATTTGGATTTTCGTGGAAAAGAAATATCAAGGAGGGAGTATTATAATGTCCCTTTTGGAGAATAGGAGACAAGAGACAATTAATTTATTTGGACAGGGAAATTTTTTACATGGTTCATCTCCAAAGATTTAGACAATATGAATAACTGTGGAGATATCCACTCTCAAATATTTAATAGAATCTTAAGTGTGATAGTGAGTAATTGAATTAAAAAGGGGACTATAAGTGACTTTTGATTTAATTACAAAATCTAGGGAAGTTAGATTAGGTGATTTCTCTTACTTTGATAATTGCTTGTTATGTATTTTTACTTTACTTAATTGGCTTCTTGTTTCTCTTGATTATATTTAGATTTCTTATCATCAAATAGTTATCAAATCATAAATAACAATGAGACAAGAGGACTCAAGATGTAGGAAATCAACCAGGCTCAAAACCTCTTCTCTTGAGATGAAAACCCACAAGAATTATTCTCTTCTCATAGAACTTTAATTGATGAATTCCAAGACCTGTGATCCTTGACAACGATCCCTCCAATACCAAGTCAAATTTCTCTTTCTTCAACCCAGGTCAAACTTTCTTTATAGATGATGAACTTCACTTTAATCAATATTTCAAACCTGTGATGATGAGAGAAACTTCGGCCTTGTTCTCTACAATTTTAATCTTGCGTGCAACTATCACATAGTTACATGTATGAGTGGATTATAGCTGCAGGATTATCTCATTTTTACCTTCATTTAGTTATCTTATTTCTTCTTGGTAATTTGGTCCTCAAAAAAAATCCTATTAACACCAAGAATTGACTTATGCAATTCATATTTCCTGCAATAGACGGAAGCCCTAATTCACCTTGCATGTGTGTGATATTTCAACCCAATAACAGATCAAAAACTTTGATGTTATTCTATTGGATTCATCTCCTCTTTTTCACTCTTCTTAGATCTCCTTCCTTGCCTTGATCGAACTTCTTGGATGATGGATGGATTCCTTCTTCAAGGGAGGCTAAGTGCTATATATATATGCTTCTAATAGGTCAAATTCTCCTTATATATAGGTCACCTGCTCCTTTTGAAGGCTGACTTGATTTCTAGCATATGACAAGTTCTTGGAGGGTCTTTGACTCTAGTTTGACTCAAATAATTGTTTCTTTACAATATGTAACATGCCTAAATGGGTCTTAAATACATGACAATGACTCAATTGGCATGTAGAATTGATATGAAAATGGGGCACTTAGGCTTCTTGTCTAACTTACAAGAATCTCTCCCACTTCTAAAGCTTTAAATATTACCAAGTCTTTATTATTAACCAGTGCGTTGTTAAATATGTGCTTGAACAGAAGGTGTATGCTGGTGTTGTTTATTAAAATTTTTTAGGTGCTGTAATTTAATGTGCTCAAACTGATATATATAAATACATATAATAGTGAATAAAGCAACAGAGACAACACAACACTAAAACACACACAAAACAACAATATTAATTTGGAGTTCACCCAAAACCCTTGGGCTACATCTCTATGAGCTCTAGTCAACTCAACTAGGCTCTCTGGGATAATGGTAAAGTCCTTTGACAAGCTCCCTAGCTCAATTCCATTGGTTTTACATAGAAACAATGGGTTTAGACACCATTTTATCCCCGGCTCTTGAAGCTCTCGAATTTCTGGCTCTCGGCTCTCTCTCTGGCTCTTGGCTCTGGCTCTTGGCTTTGGCTCTTGGCTCTGGCTCTGGCTCTGGCTCTTCGGCTCTGGCTTCTTTGGCTCTTAGCAATGTACAACTCTCTGGCTTTTCACTTGGACTCCAAGTGACTCCCTTGGCTACTCTGCGCTTCATCTTTTGCTTTCTGCGCTGCTTGCTTTTGTTCCCTCTGCTCAATTGAGCTCTCTTTTCCTCCTTGTTTCTTGCTTTTCTTTCTTTGAGGCATTATTTTGGCTTTTCATCTTCCCTAGCCGTTTCTCTGCGTATCATCTTCCCTCTGTAGCTTTGTGGCTTTTCTGCTTCCCGTCAGTTAGACTTGCCACCTGGCTCTGCAGCTCTGTGGCTGTTGAATGCATCATTGCTTGTAGAACGCCTGCTTGTAGTGTGGCACGATGATTAGGAGCTGTTACAAAGGGATCATGGCCATTTCTATGGAAAAAACCCAAGAATTGGGAAAATCCCATTACACATAGAATTTATGAAAAATGCATTATCGAGCATGATTTCCGGACTTGAAAATCCATTAAATTGCCCCTATAACCTTCTCGAGTCCAGTTGCATTTCATTGACGCATATATATATATATATGTGTGTGTGTGTGTGTGTGTGTGTGTGTGGCCTCGCTTTGTCATATGACTCCGACACAATATTGCGATGCAATTGATCGTAATTGTGCATCGCATGGATCCGGGGTTCTGTGCATAGGGCATGGCCTATGCCAACGTCGATTGCGATCTGCCGATATCAACGATTGCGATATCGCTCGTCACGAGGTCCCGCCTTTGCATCGTGGTATCACCGATTGTGATTTATCGATATCAGTGATTGCGATATTGCTCGGCCCGGTGCCACCTTTATGTTATATGTGCATGTGCCTTCCTCCGACCCGATTTTTCACGGATCGACAATCAGGGGGTGCTTCCCCTTTTCCACTTAAATTCGCTCTTTTTCCCTAGTTTGATGTGATTTCCCTTTTGAAGGGTTTTTTTTTCCATTTTTAAAGGATTTTGCCTTTTTTCTAAGGAAAAAAGGGCATCTTCTTTGAGCGATACCTTCTGCATCCTAAGTCCAATTTCGCCCATTCAAGTTATAGTATATTCAGAATGAGATGATCTCTACAATGGGGCTAGTTCTAGGAACTTTCTTAGACTTTATTTTTCCTCTGTGAGGAGTCTATCCAAAATCCATTTTGGATCATGCCTTCCCACTAAAAGAACTTTTGGTCTCCAAAAGACTGATATACTGATCTAAATAGTAAATGAGAGTGACTCACCCTCCTCTTTCAGCCTCCCACACTTGGCTTGCATAGTGCCTCTGAACCAAAGTCTCTGACCACTTCCCTTCTTGGATGGGTTGGTCTTCCTGGGAAGAACTATCTTCCTCCTTGCCTTCCTACAGAACTTCTGCTGAAATGGTCATAGAAGGTGGTTTGAACTTCTTTGCCTTGATCATTGATCCAAGGTGGCTCAAACAAATGTGAAGTACATCTGCTCCACAAAACTTTCATTTGTACCTATTTGAAAATCTATGAACAACAACTGTTAACAACAACAGAAACATAGACAACAAATGGATGGCCTAAACTCTTGCTTCAACAACAGAAACCGATTTTCACATCCTGTGAACACCTCCATGTCATGACCCTTCAAGTCAAGCATGTAGAAAAAGACCATTAGGACTCTTTTTCAAAAGATGAAAAAATTCATCATTATCTTCATTTTGGAGAGCAAGTCAGCTTTTCCCAAGTCAACATGGCATCACATGCATGTCAAAGAAGTCAACCCTGCAAGTTAATTACACATACATGTTCAAAAATAAGGAAATCATCAACATCCATGTGTTCATGCATCTCCTGCTCATGCATGAATTTCATACTTCAACTTTCACTTAAGCACACTATACTTTTGAAGCTGAAATGAAATATAATGTAGATGCATCAATAGACATGAAATCTTAATCAGATAAGAACTCTCACTGTTTCTTACCAATCCCTTTCAAAGGTATTATCTTTGTCTACACATCAACATCATCATGTGAATCATCCTGAGACACATCATTCATGGAATCTTCCTTTCCATTTTTTCCATCTTCTCTTTCCACTTTCTTCAGCTTTTGTGGAAGCATTGATGGATTCAGAGTCCAACATTTTGCAGCAAGATGTCCTTTCTTATGGCAGTAAGTGCACTGCATGTGCATCCTCTTGACAACATGATTTGCCTTGTCTAATGGACCTTTGGCTTCTTTCTTCTTTTCCTTCAAATGTTTCTTGTATGTGGTCATTCTCTTCCAACGTCTAGAAACATTATGGTTATCCAACCCACAAAAGGAACATGCAATTCTTTTCCCATACATATGTGGAAATTTATCATGCTTTGCACAATCAAAAGGAAAATGTTTAGAACCAGATTTATACCTTTCTCTTTCACCTTTATTGCCTTCATGAGGAGGTGAATCAAATGAAGAAGTGGCTCCCTTTGGGACACCATAAATCTCTTCAAGGTTGTTAGAGTCTCCCCAACTCTCTGGTTCAAGTGTGTGCTTCTGAACACCTGCATCCTGCAAATTATGTTTCAAGCTATTGCATTCCTCCTAAATACAATCTTCACACTCTGTAATGCAACTCCCTCTTGGAGTTGTTTCAATGGCCTTCATGGCAGCTTTGGGACTTTCTCCATAAGCTTGTCCATAGCCAAGACCCAAATACTTAGGCCTTTCCTCAATAATTATTGGATCAACAATACCTTGTGCATGTCTACCCAAGCCTTTTTCTTCATAGCCCATCTTGGACTCTAGCTTGGAACCTATGCCTCTAGTATGTTTTTCAAAAGAACCAATATAAGCATCCTTAGAGGAATTTGAAGACAAATTGGAATGGTTTACCTCTTCTTCAAGTTGATACTTGACTAAGGCTTCTTGGGCAACAAAGAGCTGTGTCTCCAACTCATGCATCCTTTCAGGCTCATATTTGCAATATGAAGTTGCCTCTCCATTTCCTGCAATTTTTTAGAAAGTAACTGCTTATGTTCCTTCATGGAATTCAATTGCTCTCTAAGTCTACTGCTCTTCCTTCCATCCTCAGACATTTATCTCACCATATCCATCATGGTGGAAAATTCTTGCTTCATGTCTTTATCAAAGAATCTTGTGAAGAAAGTAGATTTTGAGGACCCACTTGTAGAAGTTGTCATTATGCCAATGAACAAAAAAACTTCAACAATATAAATAAAGTGCTTATTCAACAACCTTTTGCAACAAACCTCTTGTGCTCCAAGGATTGCCTTGAGGTCCTTTGGGATAAGGAGAGTGCCTTCAACTCTCTTTCCTTCTTCTCCTTCCTGGACTGAGCTATCAATAGCTTTCCCTTCATCTATGTAAACTCAAACAATAGTCAGCAAAGGAACAATGGTTGGACAGATACCTGTATACAGATATCCATGAGATCTTTTTTTACTCCTTCCTAATTGAGCTATATGAGTGGATTGCAAAGCTAGTAGATAGCCAAGGAAGGTGGAAACTTGACGGTCCTATTATTTGGACCCTGGAGCTAGTATAGAAGTTGGAAGCATCTGAGGACAAGATCGCCTGCACTGTAAATCATTGGTTCGATTGCGTCATAGGAGGATTTGTGACTGAATTCACGGTTGACACCTCAGTCAGCTACATCGTGGCAGAGCGATGCTTTTTCAAAGGACTGCGAGTTAAGTACATGGAATCTTTGAATACTTGGATTAAAATGCTATTGCGCGAAAAACGGGTTATACAACTACCTTGATGCTTGGAACTACGCGAAGCATAAAAATTTATAGGAACGAATGAACAAAGTGTCCAAAGTATAGTCCCTTGATTTCACCTCCGCGAGGTGACAAAGAAAGGATAGCGAAGGTTTCTCTCCGAAGTGCTATTCAATTAATAAGACAAGGATTCCCACAAATACCACCTCCACCCACACCACCTCCAAATTCACCCATACAACCTCCACCTCCACCTCCACCGCAGTTCAGTATGGCAGACACAGTGAAGCTGCCTTTGTTCAAAGGCTTGGGAAATGAGGACCCAAACCAATTCTGGTTCATTGTGAAAGCTGTATGGCAAGCTCGGGGCATTACAGATGATCATATAAAGAAGGCAACATTGGTTAGTGCCCTGCAAGATTGTGCGCTAACTTGGTATATCAAGTACTCGAATGATAACCCGAATGTTGGAGTGGCAGACATCAAGAAAGCACTGATTGAGCTTTGAGGCCTAAATCTGAGGCGCAGTCAATTGTGGGATTCAAGGAGATCATGATGCAACTAGGTGAGACGAATTGGGAACTAAATTAGAGGTTTAAATATACAATCCACAAAGCCAACATGAATTTGACAGATGAACAATATCGTGAGTGGTTTGTGGCTTCGCTACTACCACACTTAAGGGTCGCACTGTCACAGCAGAAGATAATAACTCAGGTAGAGGCCTTGGAGATTTCAATGAGACTACATGAAACTCTGATGCAAGATCCAAACCTAGGGGTTCAGTAGATCCATGCGCAGCTAAAGAATCTATGCCTTGAGATGCAAAGTCTGAAGCAAGACATGACGGTTCAACTAGAGGTGCGCAAGGAGGTATGGTGCTTGAAATGAAAGAGTCAAGGTCATGACAAAGACCATTTCCCGGTCTTTGTGAACTATATTGAAGGAGGAGGGCAGATGCCTTTGAGGCCAGAATATTAAGCAGGACTGAGTGCGGGGCCTGCATTATGGTGCGTTATTTGTCAGGTAGCAAGAAAACATGCCATAGATAACTGCCATCTACTGCAAAAGTTTGTACAGACACCGCAACAACTGTTTTGCAACCGTTGTAGGTCGGTAGGGCATGATGAGCATAATTATAGGAGTTGTGAATTGATGATCGAAAGAACTCCCACCTATAGGGTTCAAGCTAAAACACTGCCCCCTGACCAGACCGTAGGGATGGCGCGGACAGGATTCAGGGGTGCGAATGAGGCCGAGGCAGACGATGACCTGGCAGAGGTCAGGGACAGTTGATTTGTTACAATTTCGGAGGACCTGGTAGAGGTCGAGGACAATTGATTTGCTACAATTGCGAAGGACTAGGACACTATGCTAGCAATTGCCCTAACCCAACATGTCCGTCATGCAAGTACTGCACGTTGTTTGATCATGAAACGAAAGACTATCCTACGCTAATAGCAAGGATACGTGACAAAGGGGTGCTACCACCTCCGCCGACTCAGAACCTATAGATGATGAGGTCTAAGCTGTGTGAAGAGGATCCGAATGTAAATATAGTGCTCAAAAGTGGAATCATGACAGGAGATGACAAAGGGAAATAGCCAGAAGATAGTACATGGGTTCGCAAAGCTCTAGCAGAGGAGGCTGAGTTCAATTTGTAGCACGCATGTGAAACCTTCATGGAAGCCAAGAAGAGCTTCGCTGAGGCCTCCACCTCAGGAAGCAAGGATAATCCTGATCTAGAGATGGACCCCTCTATGCTCACAACTTTCCTCAAGACTTGTATGAAGTTACTGCGCGATAGTAAGGCTGTGAAAGGGTTACAAAAGCTTATCAATAGATGCATTGGAACTATGTTGGATGAGCCATGCATGGTACGAAATATTGGAAAGCATAAGACAAGGATGGGACGGGAGATGAGGCTGACTGCGCAGATAGGAGTGTATGAGATGGATCAGGTCATTTTGGACTTAGGGTCAAATGCAAACATCCTACCAAAGAAGACTTGGGAATGGATGGGGAGACCCGTGCTGCAATGGTCTTCAATTCAACTGAGGATGGCGAATCAATAGAATATCATCCCCATGGGAAGGTTGCAGGGGGTGACTGTGGATATTGAAGGTGTGAGTGCGCTAGCTAACTTTGAAGTAATTGAGATAGTGGATGATAGCAATCCCTATCCCACGCTCCTGGGAATTGATTGGGCTACTGATATGAATGTGGTAATCAACCTAAAGAAGTAGAAGATGATATTTGAGAAGAAATCGCTACGCGTAATAGTACCCCTAAATCTGGCTGAAGGATCACGCTATACTAAACCAACCTGTGATTATGAGAGCGACGATGATCTGGATAGTATCTATAAGATAACAGTGCAAGATCAAGATTGGGTGAATCCCACTGTAGATGGAAGAATTACATGGGATCACAAGAGATCTTGCACTTCAGACTCCAATGAAGAGATAGAACGCTGGTAGAATCGCTTACATGAAGTAACTATGTTGAATTGCAACATGATGACCCAATCACTGCGTTGTGTGTCCTCAGAGGTAAGAAACCTGCCTACTTATGATGGTCTGAAGAGGTAGGTATCTTGTTGGATGCATTTGAAAGAGAGGTACTAGAAAAGCAGCAATTCCAGGTTTTGGACTGGGCACTGCGCACTACACCTGCAAGATGGTGGGGTACGCGTAAAGGAAGTTTTGATGATTGGCGCGAAGGTAGGAGGATGATGAGAACATGATTTTGGAAGCCTAGGATGCGAATGACATACAAGTATGATGGGCAAGATGATCTGCGTGCGTATTTGGCCAAATGGGCCCAGGCTTATGGAGAAAATCCCCAACCTGAGTGGGTGCACTTGTTCTGTCATACCCTGGATGTTGTTCCAATGAATTTGTATGTAGAAACAAAGCTCCACCAAGGTACACGTGAATGGGATGTTCTGCGCAAGGGCTTTATGATGACATTCAGTTTTGACGAAGGATTTGACTGCATTGATGAGGCGCTACAAGAAGTGAAAGTAGTTATCTTTTAGATACCACGGGATCCTTTGGACCTGAGTGAGCTTGAGTCGGCTACTCAGCTAAGTCATGCACTGGAATGCTATAACGTGACCACTGAAGAAGAAGATGAGTATCCATGGGAGATTAACATTCCGGAAACAGAAGGTCACTGCAAGGTTAAAGGACTGTAGATTGATAACCCTAATATAACCGCGTCGTTGAAAATGAAACAAGTGAACATTGGTATGGAGGCAAAACCCAAATTCGCGAATATTGGAGACTACTGGGATGACGCGACAGTGGATAAAGTTACTAAATTTATCCGCGAATACCAGTATTTATTCCCTACCAAGTTTACGGATCTGAAGGGGATAATCGGGAACCTAGGAATGATGAAGATCACATTGAAGCCCGATGTGAAGCCGGTTAAGCAAAGACATTATCATCTCAATCAAAAATATAAGGAGAAGGTCTGCTTAGAACTAGACAAGATGCTTATGGCAGGCATCATTGAGCCTGTGGAAGAATTTGACTAGGTGAGCCCAATGGTGGTATAGGAGAAAAAGCAAAAGGATGAGATAAGGATATGCGTGGACCTAAGGAAGTTGAATGACGCTTGTGTGCATGATCCTTTCTTGACTTCGTTCACTGATGAAGTGTTGGACAATATAGGTGGCCATGAAGCATATTCCTTCACTAAGGGGTTCTTTGGGTACCACCAGATCAAAATCACATCGGAGGATAGGAGAAAGACAACCTTCGCAACTGAGTGGGGTTGTTTTCAGTACACTGTAATTCCATTTGGATTTAAGAATGCACGTACAATCTTCTTGTGCGTAGTTGTTGCTACGTTCAAGGAATTTATTCATAATTTCATGGAGGTATATTTTGATGACTGGACTATATTTGGGCTGGTTAAATGCCATTTAGAAAGCTTGTGCTTGATGCTGGATACTTGTCGAAGATATCAGATCACGCTGAATCTCAAGAAGTGTCTATTTTGTGTTCCTTTTGGGAACCTGTTAGGGCATGTGGTTTGCAGATAGGGGTTGATGGTAGATCCCGCAAAGATAGTAGTGATATTGAACTTTGAACATCTAAGGAGTGTGAAGCAGTTGCGCGCTACCTGGGACATACGGGATATTACGTAAAGTTTATCAAAGGTTATGCCCAGATAAGTGCTCCTATGGAGAAATTGTTGAAGAAGGATGTCACATTCTGCTGGAATGATGACTGTAAGAAGAGCTTGGATATATTAAAAGAAAAGATGGTAACGCGTCAATTCTAGTCTTCCCGGATTGGAAGAAGGAGTTTCATGTACATGTCGACGCATCATGTATAACACTAGGATCAATACTGACACAGGCTAGCAGAGAAGGCTTGGACCATCCTATCACATTCGCAAGCCAAAGATTATCCAAAGCGGAGAAGAACTATTCCACCACTGAGCGCGAAGGGCTAGCCATGCTATATGCACTCCAAAAGTATGGGCACTACTTGATGGGAGGCCATTTTAAGATGTATACAGATCACTCTATGCTAAAGTACATGGTCAATAAGCCTCTGTTTGGGGGGGGGGGGGGGGGGTGAGAATCTACAGGTGGCTCTTATTGTTCCAGGATTATGATTTTGAAGTTGTTGTGAAGCCTGGACAATAGAACACGGGACCAAACCATCTGTCGCACATCGAAACAGGCGAGGAACCCACTAACTTGGAAGAAGGATTGCCTGACGCGTCGCTATTTGCAGTGTGCATTGCGGATGGTCATTTTGAGGATATAATACATTTCCTAACAACAGGTACTGCACTAGAAGGATACACTATCCAGCAAAAGAAGGAATTAGTGGTGCACACGGCAAATTTCTCTATCATTGTTGGGCATCTGTACAAGATGGGGACTGATGAGAGATTGTGATGGTATGTATTTGAGTTCGAAAGAAGAAACATCCTTGAAGACACTCATGGGGGTGTCGCAGGAGGACATTATGCAGGAAGAGCAACCACTCAGAAGATTCTATGCGTAGGATTGAGGTGACGAACCCTCCATCAGGACTCAAAAGTGTATTGCAAGGTGTGTGATGTGTGTCAAAGGACTGGAAGGCCATCACAGAGGGATGAGATGCCTTTCAGCCACAAGGAAAGACAAGAGCAAGATACATTATCACCGAGACGGAGTATTTGACTCGTTGGGCGGAGGCACAACCTGTGAAGGATTGCACAGGCACAACCACTGCAAAGCTCCTCTTTGAGCAGGTGGGACCCTTTCAGCCTCAAGGAAAGACAGGATCAAGATACATTATCGCCGAGACAGAGCGTTTGACTCGTTGGGCGGAGGCACAACCTGTGAAGGATTGCACAGGCACGACCGCTGCAAAGCTCCTCTTTGAGAATGTATTGAAGCGATTTGGATGTCCGAAGATCTTGATGAGTGATCGCGGTACACACTTCCTGAATGAGATGATCAGCGTGCTGACAGAGAAATTTCAAGTATACCACCAGAAGAGCACACCTTATCACCCACAAGCTAACAGGATAGTGGAGGATTTCAACAAAGTGCTTGAAAACGCACTGACCAAGGTTTGCAATTCTCTGCGAAGTGGTTGGGACCTACGCATACTGCAATACTATGGGCTTATCGAACGACATGCAAGAAGTTGACTAGACAAACCCCCTTTAGGTTTGTCTATGGGGTTGAAGCGGTAATGCCTATGGAGTATAGTATGCATAGTCTGTGCATAGCAGTGCTCACAGGTATGAAGGATTGTGGAGCCCTGGAGGAAAGGCTCGCACAACTGCATGAACTGGAGGAAGAGATATTTTTAGCTGGATTTCACCAACAGGTCCAAACGCAGCACGAAAAGGCATGGCATGATCGACACATTAAGATGCGCACATTTAAGGTAAATGACCTGGTTTTGCTATATGATAGTAAGTTTGATAAATTTCCAGGGAAATTCAGGATGCATTAGGTAGGGCCCTACGTCATTAAGGAAATTATTGATGGAAGAGTGGTATAGTTGGTCAAATTAAATGGAGAACCATGCCCAGGAATGGTGAATGACAGTCACTTGAAGCCATACACCAGTGGTCTGGCCATGTGACTAGATGAAGGTAGCATAGTCTTAGTGCTCCAGGTAGCTGAAAGGAGGCGTGGGACTCTATACTACACTACCCGAGTTGGGGAGATGCGCAGTTGGAGGATGGTACGAAGCAAGGAAGTGTCACTAGGTCTGCAGCAGCGCAGAGGGAGTTGCGCTACCCAAGGAGAAATCATGCAGGTCGGTTAGAAAGTGACCGTTACAGTCACCATTCATGAAAAGATGGTAGAAGTGAGGCCAAATGGAGTAGGCGGCCAATATTCAAGACGAAATTTATGGCTTATATCCTTGAAAATCTGCCACCAATCCAGCATTAATGAACCAATTTTGGGGGGAACGGTCGGATTTGAATTCAAAATGCCCTATAAATTACAAGTGGATATCCAACAAGAAACACTTGGCATCTTAAGAACTGAGTTGTTAAGCTCTGAGGCGCATATGAATCATGAGAAATACAAGCTTCTGATAGCTACTAGGGTATTTGAGACTTTGTCGATGGAAACACATGAATTTTTGCAGAAGATCATGTTAGCACCCCTAGAAATTATAAATACAGAGCAAGTAGTAGAAGGGACGACACAGGAAATGGAAAGCGAGGTAGAAGTAGCTGCTCTGGAAGTGGTCTAAGTTTTTGCAGAGGTCCCTAAGCCACCGAGAACGCTGAGACCGAAGCCAAAGCTAGGAAGGACAAGAAGGGCAAGCAGCCTGCCATACCGATGCGCGCCTCGTCAAGGTGAAACCCACCAAAACCAACTGCACAGGAGAAAGGCTAGGCCATAAACCTAGAAGCAAAGGAGGAAGACATCGAAGACATCTCGATGGATGATGAGGATGTGGGAATGGAAGTGGAGGAGGTTGAAGCCTAGGGTGTAGACCCTATTACGCGGTTGTCGGAGTATGTCCCTCCACACAAGCCTAAGTCCAACGTTCCAAAGGACATTGATGAGAGTAAAACTCCACTGCAAACCCCTCTTCTACCGGCTGAAATTGCCTTCGAGGGTCTGTGTTTGGAATGGGTGTTGATACTGAAGCTTGAAGACTGGGACATGGTGGATGACGAGAAGTTCCCACACATGGCGACCGAGTAGCTGATGCACCACATCAGAGACAAAAATACAGGAATGACCACATTAGAGCCGCAGAGGTGGCTCAAGGGTGTAGAGAAGGCAGGATTGATCAACATGCTTTGGGTGCTGCACTATAACTGCACCCTGGTGACAGTTTTGGTCATCAAGCAGCTGTGGTGCTTGGTTCATGAGGGGTGTTTGTGGCTTGAGAATCCAATACCCATCACAGATAGGTTGATTCACCGAATAACGCACCTGCCGTATACAGGTGGGAATTCGGCAATGATCTTTAGCAGCAAAGGTGGCAAGCAGGCTCTTGTAGAGTCAATGAAGGGGAAATTCAAGCTGGTGAAGAAGCCATGCGGGTATGCTATCTCCAACATCTGCAACCCTGTTGTGAAGGTAGCAACGCAGATCCTTGCAGGGAAGGTGATGCGGAAGTGTCGTGCCGATGAGGTATCAGAACCCATCGTCGCGCTTGCATAGTAGTGCACGGAAGGAGTTTAGTTTAACTCATCAGAATACCTTCGCGGAGAGTTCCTGGAGAACTGCTGCAAAGCACAAGAGCTTAGAAAGATGTTCCACTACACATGGCTCTTGTTGTCGATTATGGGAGCTTCCAAAAGATAGCAAGTTCCTTTCGGTCACACCAAACCTCCCTAAAGTAGTGAAGTACGCTTTGCTATGGGTAGCCAAGGATGCGCAGCGAGTTTGGGACAGCAAGATCTTCTGGATCTTGATGGAGATGAATATCAGGATGGCCATCAATTGCAAGCCGTGATTGTCAGCCACAATGTACGCTAACCTGCAGAGCTATGCTGAGTTCAAAGCCGATTTCCATCGAGTCTCCATCAGGACGTAGAAGGACCCTGTGCAGAAGTGGTAGGACTTACTATATCTGGCCACAGATGATGCCATTGATGCAGTGCTTGATCAATGGTCGGTGGAGTGGTGCACTACCACAGACTTGGCAGTGAGTGGAAGCAAGTCTGCTGCACAGAAGAAGGAGGAGGAGGCTAATTTGAAGATGGTGTAGCTAATTGAGAAAAGGAAAAAGGCGGCCACTAACAAGGCCTAGGCAGAATAGGCAGAAAGGCAGGCAGGTAAACAGATAGGTGGCACGGAGTGGGGCTCTGACAAAGGTGCATGGTCACCTTCACCTGATATAGAAGAGGAAGACACAGAATAGCACGGTGCGGATCCTCAAGAGACGTCTAGTCGCATTAAGCGCCCAAGAGAGCTAGAGAAGGGATGGTCCATAAAGAAATCCAAGGCGACCAAGACTTCGTTGGGCCCTATCACATTGACAGAGGGCGACTTACATGATATCGGTGACATAGTCAAAGATGTCACCGCAAAGACCCTATAGCAATTTGAACAACATTAGCAGATCATCCTAGGGGCCATCTAGACCGGGTTTCAGGAGTTGCAGACTTGCGTGTCGTAGGCTACTACGGTGTCTACCAGCTTGGCTATCGACACTTCAGAGGCTATCGATATTGTTCACATGAAGGCTTCCAGTGCGATAGTGCTGTCGGATGGATCACTGACCATGGGAAATGAGGCTGGCAGGCCCACTGTCAGCGCCTTAAAGGGAGTTGGGCTGAACCTAGCAGCGCTTCCGCGCGAAGCACTCCACCTCTTGCAAGATGGAGTAATTGAAAAGCTGAGGGCCCATGAGCACCACACCCTCCAGGTAATCAACGAACAACAAATTAGCAATGAACAGATGGCCCTACAGAGAAATAATGCCATCACCATTTAGGTCGAGGTGACCAACAAGAGTAAGAAGATTATGTAGGTCATTGATGATGCATGCAGAATGGTCCCAAAGTTGGCTATTCCAAAGGAGGAGCCAGTTGAGGATTACATATACAAGTTGGCCATAGGGGTGCGTGACACTCAGACTGAGATGGCATGGGTTCAGCTGGAGTTGAAGCTATAGATTATAGAGCTATAGTTGAGGGCCCATCCTTCAACACCACCAAAGGTAAAGGAATAGTGGGCAATCGTTGTCACAGAGGCAGTAGCAGCAGTGGAAAGTGCAGTAGTAGACTGCACACAGTTGTTCGAGTAATCATTTGAGGTCCTGACAAGCTTGCAAGAGGACCCAAATATACAGAGGCTAGAGATGGAAGTGAATGAGCTACAACAGTGCTACGATGAAGTTAAGGGCACAGCATGAGCCATTGCACTGACCTAGAGGCTAGCCAAGCTTCAGGAAGCCAAGCAACAGAAGGAACAAGTGGGCGCATCGTTGCACAAGGAATCAATGTTGAAGGCGCAACTAAAGCCTTGGCAGGAGTAATCTTACACATTCATAGGAAATATTGAAGGTGAGCTTGCGACTCTGCAAGCGACACAACAAAAGCTTCAGGCTAACAACATAGGAGCAGTGACCAAGAAGACAATTGAAGGTGTGAAGCAAGCAGCAGCTTAGTGCATGGCCGAGGTAGCGGTCATACGGGTTGAGCTGGATGGGCATTGCGCAAAGATCCCTGCACCTACCAAGTGACTCGAGGGTGAATCACGATGTTTGTGCTGGGGGCCTATTGGGAGCGAGATCCCCCAAGGGAAATTTTGGGGCTAAAATCCCATGTTTGAGTCAAATTTTGTAATAAAAATGTAAAGACTCCGCATTTTGTGGTCGCGGAGCACGAAGGTGTCATGTGTCATAAAAGGTAGTCTGCCCTTAGTTTTGTAAATTAAAGTCGGCTGTAAGAGATCTACCCATGGTCCGTGAACCATGGGATTGTATAGAAAGAGCTAAGCTCTAAGTAGTTTTAGAGACACAACATGTAAGAGAGTCATAGCTTTGAAGCAAGAAGTCTAAGTCATGGGTTTTAGCATAGGTAGAGGCTCTGCAGTTGAGTGCACAGAGGCCCAGGGTAGAATTCCGTAACTGAGTGCGCGGACCCCTGCAGCTGTGTGCACAAGGTGGACAGAGTTTGTAAACACTTGGAAGATATTAATAAACAAAGATATTCTACAATTTTTACCTTTGTTCTGTTGATGCATCTTGATATGTTATATATGAATTTCCTTTATTATGCTTATGTGATGCGTGAATGAATGCTATTACATTGAATAACTAAACGCAATTACGAATATCCGTTTATGCGATGTTAAATTTAATGGTTTGATAAGTTAAGCAAGTCACTTAGATTAAATTGGGGAATCTGCATGGCTTTCTTTTGTAGCAGCGTGAAAGTACCAGAGCAGCAGGCCAAGGTTGTGTGAATGTCAATCGTACCCTTTTGTGGAGGTATTGGAGGCTGAAATAGAGGGCTCGTCTCACAAACCCTAGAGCGAAGCAACCTGCGCGAAGGCAGGGATAGGGGGAATCAAACGACATTACAACCATCTCAGGGTGCGGAAACTTGGTTCTAGCATCCCCCCATACTACTTTGGGTGAGACTTTGGTCCGCACCCTGCGAGCTGATGCCAAAAGGGCCAGTAGTGTAGGGATTTGTTTGGCTAATTAACGTTGAACCTGGGTCAGGCCCGCTCAAGCCAACAACCCACCACTAGATTTATATCATTTACCATTGGCCGATAGGGATTACAAGATCCATGAAACCCTCTCATAATTTGATCTGTTTAATATATATTGTTGGTGGGAGCACAAATTCATGGAGGAAATGGATGACATAGGCCTATGGGACACCAACCTGTCTTTTTATATCTTCCCTAAAACACACAATTTCCCAGAATTGATTAGGAAGTGTCATTCATGTTACAACCCACAGTAAAGGGCAGTGATGGCCCCAACAGGACATATTTTATTCACAATTGATGCTCAATCCATCATGCAGATGATGCATGCCCTAGTTATTGAAGGAGTTGTTCCTTTTTCACATGAAGTTCTAATTGAAATGTACCAAAAGATTTATTTTTCCAAGAGAGCTAAAACATTAGAATTTTTCATGGATGAGAACACACTTGTGCCAAGAAAAAACCCTCCTTATTCCTCCTCTGTTTTCCCTGACAGAACCAGGCATATTGCCACAGTTCTCTCCTATTTACTTGGCTATTATTCTGATCAATGGCTTGATGAAGATATTATAGGTTTATTATCTATCCTCTCAACTGAATCCAAGCCTTTTGTCCTTTTCAACTTCAGCCAGTTTCTAGCAAATGCAATCCATGAACAGCTTGTCAATTTTTTCACAGATGAAGTTTTCCATTACCCCTCAGTGTTGGTTTACATGTTTTTGTATTTTCAAGCAGACAGGTTCCAGTTTTCATTAACCAAAATGAATGAGGAAGGTGAACCTAAATCAAGGATATTTTGGACAACATTGGTAATGAAAGATCAAAAGGACTTCAGTTACAAGGCGTTTGTGGAAATGTTTGTCCACCCAGCAATGAGCCTCCTCAATGGGACAATAGAACCAAGGATAAATGAAGATATAAAGAGAATTATGCAACTGTTTGATCAAGCCAAAACTGGTGATTGGTACTTGTACAAAAACTACACTGAAATAAGAGTGTATGGATGTGAGTTAGCCCCCTATAAACTGCCAAAGTTCCTCCCCATGAGGATCTTTGCATTGGAGTACATTAGACAGATGATTAGTGTAGATGAGATGCATTTTGTATCAACCAATAAGAAATCCCAATTCAGGATCAAGTCCCAAATTGGTCCCTTCATTTGCAACAACAAAGCTGCGGGAGAGGAGGAAGACAAAAGATTAAGAGAGATAAATTTTACCCATAGCTTCACATGGTTTTATGACCCATGGGGCATTATTTCTAAGAAGAGGGTGGAAAACAAGTCCATGGCCTACAACCACACTCAAAGGCCCGATATCGAGAAATATATGAATCAAATAGATTGGATGCCAAATACATTATAGGAAGTCGAGGACCAAGTAATTTCCTCTTCTAGTGAACAAACTCCATGGCAGCAAGAGAAACAAGTTACTGATGAAAGGTCTGAAAAGGGAAAGAACAAGAGAAAGGGATAATAGGGAAGAGGTCCAGAGAAGATCAGTCACCAGGAACTGATATTTCCATGAAAGAATTCAGGTTGAAGTACAGGAAGAAAGCTAGAAAACACATGGACATAGATAAAGGGTCACCACAGAAGACGGTGATCAACATAATTGATATTCCAGATTCCTCCCCAGCTGGAGGACAATCATTTCCTTCTACTCTAATTTTAGAAAGACAACAATCTCTTCAAGTGTCCTCATCTTCAAAGGTGACTAAATAGAAAGAAGAGAGTTTTTGATAACTTCAGAGAAATCAAAATCAGAAATGAAATACTAAAGAAGAGCACATATGCTCAGTTTTGGAAGCAAAGTGCAACTGCACAAGGCATACTTCTCTCTGCCTTTGACTTAGAGAAGGGAAAAATGGATATGGCATTTTTGGAGGCACAAACATCAGAGCCCAAGACTCCAGCAGACTAGAAGCAGACTTCCTTTGAGTTTGATGTCAATAATGTCCATTGAATTTATCAGCTAGGGATGCACAAGAAAACAAGGGAAATGATTTCATCTACTTTAACCAACACTTCCATGAATTTGTTCAAAATGCAGGTGGCCCTCTCAAACACTCAGTCTTAGTGGAACATGGAGAGGATTTCATCATTGTCAAAGGACACTAGGATGAAGTCTTTGGAAGACTTAGTAATAAAAATTAGATATGATCCCTCAGAGACAAAAGCAACTGAAGAAGTAATAAAGAAAAAAGAATTAGACATTGCAGCTCTGAAGAAGCAGGTCAAGATGCCTACTACACATGACCCACTGACCAAGGAAATAGAGGAAACAAAGAGCATAAAGGATGACATGATGAAACTAATAGTGGATCAGTCCATCCAAATAAAACAGATGGAGACAAAGATGGAAAAGATAGTGCAGAAGAAAGAAAAAGAAACACAGATGGCTAGCACAGTAGTGGAAACCCTTCCTCTAACAACCCTACCCATAACTTCTCTAGCAGGTGCAGCCACAAGAGAAGGAAGTAGTGCAAAACAATTGGCAAGATCTATGGAAGGAGTGAATCTGTAGAATGAAGAAATCAAGAGGCTAGAAGCCCAAGTTGGTGTGCGACAAGATCAGATTAAAAGAGTTGAAAACAATCACTTGGGAGAGATGCAGAGAGAAAAGGCATTGATAGAGAAGCTTTAGAAGTCAGAAAAAGAATCCTCCATTGGAAATACTCTAGGGAGGGTTAAGGAGATCATTTGGCACAAAATAATAGATCGTATGAATGAAATTTAGCCTAGCATCCAAATTATTTTTGAGCAGAAAGAGTTAGTAGAGAAATCCAAAGAATCCATTTCAGCCACCAATATAGAGTTGGAAGATATGTCAGCAACAGAAAATAGATTTATCAAATTTCTGAATGCAAGAAAAAAATATGAGCTGGAAGAATTGGGAGTAGCAGACAGGAGAGAGACCATACTACAAGTCAAAAAGGTGTTGACAAAGAAGAGTTTAAATGTGCAGCTTCAAGAAAAATGCCAAGTTCTAGAGCTAACAATGAACAGGTTTTTCAACAGAATGTAGCCTCTACATTAGAAAGGCCTTCCCTCTCTGTTTGTTATAAATGAAAAACTCATGGACAGAGGGGATTATGTTAAGAAATTACAGGGCATAGCCACAAATGTTGCAAATCTATCCAACATCAAAGGCAACATACCAGGGAAGGCTTTACTAGAAGCAATCAGCAATCAAATTTATATTGAACATGAGTTGAAGCACGTGTTTTTGGTCAAGCCATCGTTTGCCAAATACACTGATGCTGATGAGGTTTATCGAAAATTAAACAAGATCAAAATCCCAGAGGGGGAAGTGTGGAGTGACTTATGTGACTACCAAGAAGAATGAGACAAGGATGACTAGAGTGGCCATACAGGCATGAGTCAGCACCAACCACGTCAGCAGAACCACTCTACTCAAATTTATACTTCAGGAAACAACATCCTAGAAAAGAGGGACACCTATCCCAGTTTTCTCAACGTGGCCACTCCTTGGCTACATTAGTCAATTTTCCCCTTCATTGTAAAAAATAATAGATTGTCAAGTGTACAAGGAAAATTGTTGTAGTTTTTGTTTAAATACTTCATGCATGGGAGTATTAGAGGTTGGACCTTGGTCATTGGAACAATTTTTCTATTTGGAGCATTGTAATTTTAAGCTAGAGCATCAATAAAAGGACAATCTACAGGTTACTTGATCTGTTTTGACCTGGTGATGTTTTTCTTTATATCTTTAATGTATTTTTGTTTATCCATCCATGCATCTTTAATTCTTATTGTAAAGTAGAAATTATAGTATAAGATATGATGTTGGAGCACCTTACTTCTATCTATGTTTACAATCTATATGTTTTCCTCTGAAGTATGATTAAAAAATTACTTGAATTCTTTTTAATCTTGACTGATATCATTTTTCTGTCATTCCATTTATCACTCTACTCTAAAGATCTAATAGGAACAGTTAGCTCACCCTGTGAACGCTTTGTAAGATTGATGCTACCACCCAGACTGTGACTCCATAGCCCAATGGAAAATATTTAAAAATGACCTTTCTCCAACAAAATGAAAAAACAAACAAACAATATTTCTACTCTTAATATCTAGCCTAAAACATTATAGCACTAAAAACAAAGTTAAATCATAATTACATAGAGAGAGCCCTCTCTGAGTCCAGGAAAGCTAGGTCCTAGACTCATAAGTGGTTTGATGTATCTTTTGTGACTTTTGTCTTGCCAATCTTCAAAATGACATAACGATAACAAGAGGTAAGGTTATCTAAGGGCGTTATGAAGATCTCCTCTACAGTGAAGAAGTTCATCAAGAATATTGCAATTCATCTCAAGAAAGGTATCAAGGAAGCATGGAGTTTCTTCTTTTATTCAAAGAAGGTATCATAGAAAGAAAGGGATGAAGGTCTATTCTCATCTCTCTCTGGTACATTCCAAGACGAAGACGTTTGGGTAATTGATAGTGGTGCATTAAGGCACATGACTAGCAACTCCAACTGATTAAAGACCTTATCAAAAGGTAAATTTGCTTATTCAGTGGAACTTGGAGATAGCAAGAGCTATCCTATGAAAGGAATTGGATCAACCTCCATAAAGCTAGAAGATGGAAACACCATAAACCTCAACAAAATTTTATTTGTTATAGGTTTGCATAATAATTTACTTTATATTTCAAGTCTAGAAGATAAGGGTGATAGAATAGCCTTCATTGATGGAAAAATATTTGTTTTGGAAAAAGACTCAAATATAAATCAAGCCAAGGTCATTAGCATCCGAGAAGGAAGACTCTACAGAATAATATCTCTTGTGGCCCAAGCCCTAGTTCACATTGAAATTAGCACATGTGAACTTTGGCATCAAAGATTTTGTCATCTACATTTCAAAATCCTTCCAACTCTAAGCTCCATAGTAGATGTAATTCCTAATTTGAAGGAAGATCATGAAGGTGTATGCAAGGGATGTGCATTGGGTAAGAATATCAAGAGACCATTTGGAAGAAGTGAATCGCAGTCAAAAGAAATCTTGGATCTCATTCATTTTGATGTATCTAGTCCTATGACTCCTAAATATCTTGGAGGACATCTATGTTATCTCACATTTATATATGACCATTCAAGAAAGGCTTGGGTTTACTTAATGAAAACCAAGGATGAAGTATTTACAAAATTTCAAGAATTCAAAGCTGAAGTGGAGAACCTTACAGAAAGGAGAATCAACATACTAAGATTTGATAATGGAAGAGAATATACATCCAAAGAAATTATAGCATTCTGTAAGGAATATGGGATTAAGAGGGAGTTGATAGTCCCATATAATCCCAAACAAAATAGAGTTGCAGAAGAAAAAGAAAAAGAAAAGAATAGATCCATTGAATAAAGTGTAAAGGATATGTTATACGATCAAGATATACCTAAGTTTATGTGGGGAGAAACCACGAAGACAGTTGTCTACATTCAAAATTGAAGCTCATGCAGATCTCTAGACAACTAAATTCTAGAAGAAGTGTTCACTAGAAGGAATCCATCTATAGCTCATCTCCAGATCTTTGGGTGTCATGTATATATCCATATTCTAAAAGATAAAAGAAAGAAGTTGGATCCTTCTGGTATGAAGGGTACATTTTTGGGGTATAGAAACTCATCAAAATCTTATAGGATCTACATGAAAGATGGGCATCACATGGAAGTCAGTCGTGATGTCATATTTGATGAGAATATAGCAATCAAGAAATCAATGGAACTTTCCATAGACTCTGTTGACAAAAAATTCTGATATTTGAAGAAGAAGTTGATCAAGGGAAAGAAGAATCACACCATGAAGAAGAAGGTCCCAATGAACCTTTTCAATCTATAGCCATTCCTGAAACAAGGAAAATACCTAATTGGTTAAGATCTACACTACTTGATGAAGAAGGTCATGGAGCGACAACAGGATTATTCAAAGAACATAAGAAACCAAAGAGATATTTTGGTATGTTGCATACATGAAAAAGCTAATAGAAGAAAAACCATCCTCCTTTGAAGAGGTTATAAATCATTGAGAATGGAAGGATGCCATGAATGAAGATTATCAATCTATAATGAAGAATGGAGTCTGGGAGATCGTACCTAGGCCCTAAGACAAATCTGTGGTTACTTCCATGTGGATCTATAAGATCAAACATGTAGCCAATGGATGTATAGATAAGTATATATAAATGTTTGTGGCTAGAGGCTTCTCTCAACTTGAAGGCATCGAATATGAAGATACATTTGCTCCAATAGCAAGATAAAAAATAATTTGATCATTAGTCTCTCTGGTAGCATCAATGAGATGGATCATCCACCAAATGGATCTCAAGAATGCGTTTCTAAATGGCACAATAGACGAAGAAGTCTACATACAGAAACCCTTGGGATTCGAAGTTAAAGACAGAAAGGCATATATTTGCAAATTGAAGAAAGAATTATATGGCCTCAAGCAAGAACCAAGGAAACAGTATGCTAGAATGGATGCATACCTACAAAGAATAGGTTTCACAAAAAAATCTACTGATTCAAACCTTTATATCAAGGTTGTAGATGGAGAACTTGTAATTATTGTTCTATATGTAGATGATTGTCTCTTGACAGGTGTAGAAGGTCGAATTGAAGAATGTAAGAATCTACTAGCAACAGAATTTGACATGAAAGATCTCAGGTTGATGCATTATTACTTGGGACTAGAATTCTGGTAAGGACCTAATAAAGTTTACTTGGGTCAAGGAAAGTACGTGATCGATATAATGAAAAGATTTGACATGATGGACTAAAAACCTATGACTACTCTGATGATCACTAACTTGAAGAGACTAAGAAGTTCTGAATCTAACCATGTGGATCCTTCCAAGTATAGGAAAATCATTGGCTCACTTATGTACTTGGTGAATAATCTACCAGAAATATACTTTGCAGTAAATGTTCCTAGTCAATTCCTAGTGGAGTTGAAGCATGATCATTAGATGACAACAAGACATATTCTAAGATATCTACAAGGAACCATCCACTATTGTCTGAAGTATGACCAAGAAATCATGTCCAACTAATTGGATATACAGATTATGACTAGGGAGGCAGTGAGAAATATGTAAGGATCACTATGGGAGGATGTTTTAGTTTAGGATCCCCCATGGTTTGATGGATGAGCAGAAAGCTAGACACAGTTGCTTTGAGTAGTGTTGAAGTTGAATGTGTTGTAACCTATGAAGTAAGCAGAGAAGTAGTATGGTTGAGGAAGTTGTTATCCGAATTGTTTGAAGGACCGATGAAAGCTACAGTGATACTTTGTGATATCACTAGTTGTATATGTTTGTCTAAGGATCCAATGTTTCATGGAAAGGCAAAGCATATAAACAACATGTATCACTATAATTGAGAGCTAGTACAAAATGGTGTGTTGCAACTACAATATATCTCCACTAATGAGTAGGTAGCCGACATATTGATGAAATCACTTTCAAACAAGAAGCATGTATACTTAAGAGACAAGCTTGGTTTAGTTGGTATATCATCCCTAATTGAGAGGGAGAGATAGACACTACATTCTTATCTTCACTTGGGAAGAAAGAATGGAGGATTGTGTAACCATATGGAATTTGATACTCTTTGAGAATGTGATAGGGCATTCAACACAAGAGTAGCCATGGACCGATATGCTTTGAGGATTAGCTACCCAAGATAATAATAGTCTAATGGAAGGTCACACTCTATGAACACTCGGGTTGAGTATGTACCTTGAGAGACAATGATTTCGGTGTTTATGAATCATTGTTCTCACAAACATTGTGTTATGATCATGTGGATAGAGTACTTATTCAAGGCCTTGCTATGTAACAATGTTGATGAATATGATGCTAGACAGATGGGTTACCAATCTGTCTCTTTTTATGAGATCTCTTCAGATTGAGAATGACCATGTACCTCTTATGAATACCTCCCTATTTAAGATGGAGTGTTGAAGAATGTGTAACTAGTTTCGATCTTCATAAGTATGGATTATATTCTTATAAATAATAAAATGAAAATAAACTGTCATTGGAGGATGGGTTTCATGCTAAAGTTATTCTATTTTATAGGTAAAGAACCCATTGAGTGCTTATAGGGTTTGTCCTAAGTTAAAGAGTCATTGTCATATATTCAAGACCTTATGGGCACATTGTATCTTGTAAAGAAAAAAAAAATTGTCTTTAAAGTGTTGAAATACCTCCAAGATAAAGTCGGCCTAAGGAGCTGTCAAGTCGGCCTACATGAAGAGTTACATCTACCCCTTTTAAGGTCCTATATATAGAGAGGAAATTGTCCTCCATTAGGACACACTCAGTCATCTCATTCTATGCGAAGAAGAGGAAGAGAAGAAGATGAAGAAGTCGAAGTGCTTGGGCTATATCTCTCTCTCTTGTGAAGGTCGAAGTTAGGGTTTCTGTGATGAGACTATCTCTAATTCTATCTTGGAAGAATAAGATAAGGGAAGGAAAGAAAAGATCTCTTAGGGTGTCTCATTAGCCCTAATACTCAAGGAAAGGCAAGAAAATGGAGGATAATACTATTTGAGGCAGATCAAAGTCTTCAAGAGAAGCAGTAGCAGTTGCCGTGACCCAGAATTTCGAATCTATAGTGGGAGGTTGAAGTCACTACAACAGGAGACCGAGTTGATATTGGTCTTGGAGGGTATTTTGTCTGAGTCACTAGGTCATGGTATTCATCAATTGAAGAATCTATAAGAAGAGAAGAGATTTATAGTTTTTCCCCCCAATAGGAGGGGTGTTGGCCCTAGCTTGTAGCCTATATATTTTGTCATTGTTCTTATTGTTTTGGTAGTTGTTTTATGTATCGCACACTGTCATAATAAGGAACAAATATAATAAGTAAAAAGGTAACACAAACAGTTATCAAGTTAAGAGAATTAACATACTTAGTGCCCTATTGGATTCTCAACGAATTTTAAGGTTTCAGTGGTAGGGCTACTAGCCTACAAGAGAAGGTCAAGGACCAAGGTAGTTGATATTAAGAGGAAGAAGAAGAATTCAAGGACTAGAAGATCAAGGAAGCCGAGAAGGAAAGGAAATTGAGACCCATAAGGAGAAGAGGAATTCGAGACTCTAGAAGGAAGCCGAGAAAGGGAAGAGGTAAAGCATTAAGGAGGCTAGTGACAAGGGTCTTAGAAGGACACTAAATTCAATGGTCTTTTTCATGGGCTTGCTATTTTTCAATTGAAGATCTATAAGATGAATGTTTGATTGGGTTTTCCTCTCAAAGAATGAGAGGTTTTGGCCCTAGCTAAGAAGCCTACATACTGTGTCTCTTGTCTTCTATTGTTTATTTGGTATTTGTCTTTATGAAAAGAACACATTGATAATATAACAAAGAGAAGATCATAATACAAGAAGTAAAATAACGTCACAAGAAGTTATCAAGAAGAGAAATATCTTAATCATTTTCCCTAGATTTCTCAACATGGAATCAGAGCCAAGGTGTTGAAGTAAAGAAGGGGGAATTCAAGCAAGAATACACATGAGAATCGAACTTCAAAATGATCAAATAAAGTCAAGGAACACCAAGCAAGAGATCAAGATCTTCATCATACCAAAACCCTAGAAGCATTTCCAAAATCATCAACGAAAGAACGCTAGAACATTCAAGAAGGATTGTGAAGTAAGCCCTCTCCCATCAATTCTTCAAGGAGTAATATTCATTCAACATCAAAAGAAAGAAAGCATCAATCGCTCAAGTAATTTTATGACTTCATCTAATACTATCAAAATGTCTTTTTCCAAGGAAAGCAAAAAATTGGTCGGGCTTCAAACTTCCTTGCATGGAAGAAAATAACTGACCTAAATGTCATTGATAATGAGGGCATGGATCACATCAAGGGGTCAATAACCCAACATACCAAAGAATATACTCAAGCACATGCTAGATTCATGAAGGGGGAAGTTAGGGCCCAAAGGATTCTCATAGAATACATAAAATAGTCTCTTATCCCATATGTATCTAAACTCGAAACTTCAAAATAAATATATGACAAATTGGTAGAGTTGTTTTCCATAATCACTACAGGAGAAGTAATATCATTGAGGTAGGAACTCTACAAGCTAAATATTACAAAGGAAGATGGAATAGCATCATATTTTATGAGGATTTCAAAAATAATAGATTAACTACAAGATCTGGGAGAAGCCATGTATGATAGAGAAATGACAACAATGGTATTAAATGCACTACCAGAAGAATGGGGTAAATTTACTTCAAGTAGTTATGGGAAGAAAGAATCTACTACATTCCAATATCTATGGTCACTATGTAAGATCAAAGAAACTAGATTTAAAGCAAAGACTGATGTAGGATCAAATGAGCAGAATCAATCCTATGTTGCTATGACAAGAAGTAAAGGAAAGTTTGGAAAATTTTGTCCTCAAAAGAAGAAGAAGAATATGGATAAGGCACATCGCTATGGATGTCAAGAATATGGGAATTATCTAAGAAATTGTCCTATGCTTATAAGGGACAATAACAAGAGCAATAAGGAAGAATCCCATATTACCAAAGAAGTAGAAGAGCTTGAGATAAAGAAGCCTAAGAAGGAGGAAGTGAAAGATCTCTACTATGATTAAGAGAATTTGCTTCACTAAAATGTACTCTTTTGTTGTAGATAGGAAAAGATAGGATGCATTATAATTTATAGTAGAAAATGACATCACGGTAGAAGCATTAGAAGTAAGAGCTCGTGACATATGTAATATGATGAATGTCTGGAACAAAACCTATGGACGTCAACTATGTATGGTATAGTTCTTGGAAACCTCATTGAAATATCAAGTGAAAGTTATAGAAATCATCTAGAAAAATGGTTATCATACAAAAGACAACATCAACATGATAAGGATATGAAGGATCCTCAAAGATTGTCTAATGGAATATTTAATGTAAAGATTCACCGATGAAGAAGAAAAATAAGTATTTCTTCAAGAATTATAATCGTGTGGAATTCATAAAATGATGGTATGATAACATGAAAGTGAAGCAATGAAATTCCTTCACTCAAAGGAAGTTGTTGTAGGAAGTATGGATGGCCCAGAGGAAAGATGAGGTATGTATGCTCAAATTTAATATTGCAAAAGTCATGTCATATGGTTACATATAACATGGATCATTACTCTTAAGAGGCATAATTAAAGAAGGAATCTCCTCCCTCAGCAGGATGCTAGAATGCATGAGTCACATATTTATTAGATCAAATCAACATAATATTTCCTCATATGGAAGTATGAGGTGTTATGATTACAACTGAGGAACTTTGAAGCTCCTGGGAATGAAATGTGTAAAGAAAGGAAGGAATAGATCATGAATTTTTGCAAATATGGTAAAATAAATCAACGTCTGAAGGACCAAGAAGAATTTACTATGATATCTCCCAGAAAGATATGAAGACTCTAATGAAAGTTTGGAAAAAGATGGAGACCCTTGACAATACATATCTTTAAGGAGATGTGTCAACATGTATTCAAGATGTTTATGCCTACAAGAATATATCATGATGAAAGACCATCACAAGGTAATTATGATTTAAGTATTCATTATTTATAAACTAGTATCTGAATGGGCTTATGCAATACTATCGAAGGGAAGAACTATGAATATCTTCCATGAAGAACCTTGAAGAAGGATTAAGTATTCATTATTTATAAACTAATATCTAGATGGGATTATGTAGTACTAATTAAGGGAAGTACTATGAATATCTTCCATGAAGAACCTTGAAGAAGGATGCAAGAACCTTCGGAAAAAGAAAGTCTGATGAAGGTAGAAGAACATGAAGCAATGCCAGGTGAAGACTAATGGATCAAATTCTAATGAAATGAATGATGACATGCCTAATGAATGAAAGTGATGGATGGTTTGTGCCCTATGAATAAGTCCCCAAAAGATGAAGACTCCACAACACAGAAGAAATTTGCGACATCGAAGAAAGGAGTTCTTCAAGCAATTGATTTCCCCATCATCTCCACCTAAGATGTTGTTGAAGGTCCCTATTTTGAGAGGGAGCCTAGAAAGCTTCTTATTTAGAAATTCCTGAACCAAGAGGGAGCTTAGGTACATTCCTTGTGTAGGGATGAGTAAATTCCTTTAATGGAAGAGATATGTCCTCCCTAATTGAGAGGGAGAGATAGACACATCATTATGGTCTTGACTTGGGAAGACAAAATGGGAGGATTGGGTAATGATTTAGCATTTGATACTCTTTGAGGATGAGATAGGGCATTAATAGAAGAGTGTTCATGGAGGACCAATATTCTTTGAGGGTTGGGGAATCCAAGATCATAATATCCCTCATGGGACATATCCTGAGTACCCGGGTAGGGTATATTCAAAGAGAGACAATGATGAGATTGTCTATAAATCATTGGTCTTTCCAGCATTGAGCTCAGATCTTGTGGAGAGATAAATTTGTTAGTCAAGGCCTTGCGATGTAACAATCTTGGTTGATATGATGCTAAAGAAATGGGTTACCAATCTGATTCTTCTTATGATAAATTATTCATATTGAGAATGACTAAGTACAATTATGAATACCTCCTTAGTTAGGAGGGAGTGTTGAAAAGTGTAACTAGGTCCAGTTCTCATAATGACATGTAATTGTGATTTTATGTAAAGAGATATAATGAAGAAAAATAAAATATTGTAATGCTTTCATCATGGGTTTCATGAGAAAAATATTTTATTTTTGAGTCAAGACTCCCATTGAAAGCCTTTAGGAATTTAATCATCTAGTAATAAGAGAATAAAAGAGCCATTGTCATGTAAATAAGTCATGTTACACATTGTAAAGAGTCACAGTTGTCTATGTAAAGTATCCCTCCAAGACCTTGCCACTAGCCCTCTCCAAGTCAGCCTACAATGAATGAATAATCTAAAAGATGAAGTTGGCTTCCCTCCAAGAGATCATGTCAGCCTGAGGGTCATGAACAACCTTGTATATATACCCATACTCGACCTTGTTTGAAAGGCATGAATTCGGTCAAGCAAGTCGAGCAAAGAAGTACGAGATAGCCTCTAGAAGAAGTACTCATATCAATGAAGCTAGAAGGAAGAAGAATAAAGATATTCCAGTTTTGGTCTTGGGTTAGTTTGTCCTCCCACATGTGAAGAAAGTAGAGTTGAATGTATTCAGAAGAAATCAAAGTAATCATTGTTTATTGTATGGGTATAAGGCCTCTCTAGAAGAAGTAGAAGAAGACTATTTTACGGTTTCGGTGGTAGGGCTACTAGCCTAAAAGAGAAGTCTGAGGACCAAGGTAGTCAAGATCAAGAGGAAGAAGAAGAAGTTGAGTACCAGAAGATCAAGGAAGCTGAGAAGGGAAGGAAGTTGAGAGGCAAAAGGAGAAGAGCAATTCAAGGCTCTAGAAGGAAGCTGAGAAAGGGAAGAGGTAAAGAATTAAGGGGGATAGTGACAAGGGTCTTAAGAGGACACTAAAGTCAAGGGTCTTTGTCATGGTCTTGGTATTCATAAATTGAAGATATATAAGAATAATTTCTTATTAGGTTTTCCTCTTAAAGAGTGAGAGTTTTTGGCCCTGGCTAACAAGCCTACATATTGTGTCTCTTGTCTTCTATTGTTTATTTTGTAATTGTCTTGATGAAAATAACACATTGATAATATAACAAAGACAAGATCATAATACAAGAAGTAAAAGCACATCACAAGAAATTATCAAGAAGAAAAATCTCCTAATTAGTAATGCCCTAGATTTCTCAACAATTATTATATGCAATAGTGTCATATTGTATTGTATTTTTTAATCTTTTTGGAAAAAAAATTATGTTGTAATATTTTCTGGGAATTTTTATTTAAATAAATAAATAAATATTACAAACTAAGAGTGAAAATTTATGGAACAAAGTGGTGTTGTTAGCTGGAAAAAGGGATCAAAATGAGGGAAAATATCCCCTATGGTTATCCATCGGATAGTGGGTAAAATCAAGCTCCAATTGGTGTACATGTGCTCAAAACAGAGTGCATGATCCATGAGCTAGAACGAAGAGTGTATGAAAATCCAAACAATCACTAGCTCGTAGACCTATTACCTGTATCACTCTAAAACAACTAGTTAATAGCATCTATGTAGGATGCACTATGTCGTCTTGTGATTAGGCACATAATAATACTATCCAAAATTTCCTAAATAAAAATATATAAACAAAATGAAACCATTACTAATGTATGAAAATCAACATCATACAATCAAGGACGGATGCAAAATCAAAGAGGAAAAGCACACAACCTACTCCTATTTACTCTAACAAGCTACCAATAATGGCTTATCCATACAACCAATCAAGACAACACAATATCTTGTTGAAATCAAACATCCTACCCTTATCCCTAGTCATGAGATAAAAACAAGGAAATGTCAAACAACTAATGATGACAACCACACTACTCAATGATGCAATAGGATCAAAGATTGAGGGTGGGTTGCAGAAGGGCCAAAATAAAACAATAAAGGCTTATCCTTGCTACAAGCAAGGTCCTCTTGATGTAACTGAAGCATCTTTGAAAAATTATCAACATCATATTCTTGACTTTCTATGACATCATCCCCAAGGCATTGTGGAGGGATCATCAAAAGTCAGAAAAGGACCTTAAGATCGCTCAATAAAGGCAAGGAAAAAGAGGGAAGGATGGACTCAAACCTTGAAGACAAATTTTGTTCAAAAATTAGGGTTTGTCACATCTTCTCATATAGCATGAAACTCATACAACAAACCACAACATGAAAACACGCTTGTCCCAAATATATTTCAACACCAAATATGCAATTATAGGTCATGTATTTGGAGATAAGTGGGGAATTTTTTAGTTTTGTAGCATTGAAAGGTCTTCCACATAGGCTTGGTGTCTTAGCATGTGGAAGTGAAGTCCTCTTTAGGTGGTTGCTCAAGAGGAGAAATTAATATGATATTCCTAAGTTTAACTTAGGAAAAGTACATTGATCAATTAAAATGATTAATATAGGCTAAGGCTACTGTTTTATCTAAGGATAAATATTTATTTATTTAAGTGACTTGGATCTAATCTCCACTATTGATCTAAGTGAGTTAGGATTTAATCCTAACCCTCAATCACTTTGGAGATTAGGGATTTGGCCTTAGAGAATTATAAAATGAGCTTAAGCGAGAGGATGAAGACATTTCATATTCCAGCTGCTCAAGTGAGAGTGGGAAAATTTAGAGAGAGATTTTATCAATTGCAGATTTTTTGTGAGTGATTCACAAGGCTATGGAAAGGAGAAAATACAACAAGATAAAACTTCCAGTAGCAAAAAAACTATCAGGGAACTCGTACTGTAAATCCAGGAGGGTTGTGCAAATAAAGCAACCATAGTTGTGAAGTGACTAGTAGATTACATCATATGTGGGATGCGCAGGAGGTTGAAGGAAGGCCACATAGGTGATTGGGAGGTTAGAATTTTTGCTGGAAAATTCTTTAAGTTTTGTTATAATTTATTTGTACTTTCTATGGGCCATTTTCGCTTCTTAGGGAGCCTCGTGATATCTCTGTGTTAAAGGAATATAAAGAGAAGTTGGAGGGTAAAAATGTGTTGTTTTTATACCTGGTTTTTTGGGTTATTTTATGTTTTTTTTTTTTACTGCAAAATTGTTATTAAAAGTGCCAAGTATTATTATTTGTAATTTTCAGAAATTGAAATTTACAACAAAAAATTATTTACTAGTAAAAGAAAATTATGAGCATAAAATAATTGCATGAATAGTAAATTTGATTTTCACTTAGAAAATTAATATGGTATCATATCATTGAGAAATCTCTATGAAGAAAGATCAATGGAGAGGAGTTTCAAATGGAAACATTTTTATTATTCTGTAGTAGAATTTTTATTTTGTAGCAAGGGTTTTGTGGCTAAAAGCAATCTGGTGGGATGGCATCATCAATTCTAAAATTTGAAGACAGGTTGGAGGGGGCTACAAACTTTAGTCCATAGAAGGAGAGGATAACCAGTGTTTTCATGGAAAATATCTTGTAGGAATCTTCTTAAAAATATATCCAAGTTCCTTCAAATCATACACAAGTAACCAAACATTATCTGAATGCTGTGAAGGCTAGAGGGATTGTTACCCACCAAAAGTGGGTAACCCCATAGGAGAAAAATGTTCTCCTACTTTGGACAATCAAACAACCAACAACCCTATGTTTTCTAAATATTTTATTATGTGCCACATTCTTTCACCATTTGCATCGATCAAACACATTTCATCATCCAACATTCCTCTTGGGGGAAGGTGGGTCACCACTTGACAAATACTTTAACCATTTTGCAATCATGTGAATTTACTTAATTATGTGTGCAGTCTAACATGGAGTAAGGGGTGATATGGATGATTGACCGATATTGATTGTAAACTTGTTCTCTCCCCTTACAAGGGAGGTTAGTTTTTTTTCCCTAGTCTAGTGAGACCTCCTGTAAGGCCTTAGATTTATAGGAGGGTCACTATTTGGGAAACTTGGGTTGAAGTAGTGTGTCCATAACCTATCCATGATTACCACTTTTTATTATTCCCCTGACGTCATACCCATCCTTTAGGTTTTTTGTCATTGTTTCATTGGGATTGGCACCCTCATATCCTCATCCTTTAGTTTGGGCCAAAAAATTTACCATGGAGGTTGATGCAACTTAAAGAAAATGTAAAAGCATAAAATGGCCACTTTTAAATAAAAACAAATTAAAATGAAAAATATGGTCGGGACATTAATTAGTGCATGGGCATAAGCCTAGCATGATCTCTACCCTCCTCACTAGTCATCACATGATTCTTGAGGACTTGATGCTCCATCACATATTAAAAGAACCCTTGATTGTCCCAACCCCAAAGAGAGAGAATCTAACTCATCATTAATGGGTAAAACATTGTTATATCATTAAAAGTAAGCTTGGGCACTTTATCTTTGCTTCATATCAAAAAATTGTCAAAAGGAAGTAAAAGGCACACCAAAGGGGTGGAAAAAGCAAGTCGAGGAAAAGGGTAACTCATTCCTCCACGATTTCTCCCACCATACATCTATACATTTCAGATAATGGACCTCTAGTAGTTGTTTCAATATTTAACAATACCCAGAGGGAGGGTGAATCACTATTGAATCATATCATAAACTATACACAAGAGAGTTTTAGGTGGAATCCGGGAGAAAAACCACCAAATGATTTTAATAAAAGTCTTAAATATTACATCAACAAGAAGCTCCAACTTCCAAGATTCTCTAGCAACAATTGGAAGGAGGCTCCAAGTCCCTAATTTATCAGCTCCAAATAAAAGGATGTGACAACACCCTGGTTTACCAACTCCAACTGGAAGGAAGCTCCAACCCCTTGGTTTTATCAGCTCCAAATAAAAGGATGCTCCAACTTGCACTAGCACCACCCTGACACCCTAAATTTCTCTCAGGCTCCAACCTATAGAAAACTCCAATCTCTTCCTTGCACCACCCTGCCACCCTACTCAGCAAGTTGCCACTTGCCCTGAAGGCTTCGACCTTCAATTCACACAGTGGACCACGCTTCATATATTTTCAAATTAGATCCACCTATTCTTAATATCAACATAAAAAATATCAAAACAACCTACTGAATCTATCATCAACAACAACACCAACTGTATCTACACACCAAAAGTATCAAACCCTACCTAAAAATTATAGTAGCACTCAACACTGTAATAATGATATTTGCAATGCAACAAGTATTAAACCTCGGTTCATGTATCTCAAAAATATAATCCCTGCCACATCATCTAGCTTTGCAATCAAATATGCATAAAATTGTCAAACTTAGTAGTTTCAGTACTGAACCCTTGTGATCAACAACATGAATAAATTGTGCCATATAACAATTTGATCTACCAATATAATGATATATTAGCACTAGAAACATATCTTAAATATTCATACAATGAAACCTTGAACCGAGCTTCGACAAGCTCAGCTTAAACCAGTGACTCATCATTCTTCAATAAGAAACACAATGAAATATGCGATGAAATTTTGCTTGTAGAGAGAGGATGATAGACTTCCTATAGAAGAGGCTGTGAAGATATTGAAAATAAATTCTAGCAAATTTAAACAGCAATTGGAAGTCGCATGTGCAAATCAAATGCATCAAAGTCTCTTATTTTGACTCATATATGTGAAGCATGTCATACTCTTTAGCATGTTTTTGTATTAAACTCTAGAGTACTTGAGATCTGAATGTTGTTGCAAACAAAGTATTGCCCCAACACCAATGTCCTTCATTCGGTCAACATCTACAGGGTTCAACTTCCATGGCTTCAGTCATATTAGAACTATAGACTTCATATTTTTCCTTTTCAGCCTTATCAACATTACCTATTTCCAAATTGTTCTTGGAAGAGGCACTCAGAACTTTGTCTCCTTTTATTTTTTCATTATCTGAATGTACAATTTTTTGCTCCTCGGGGATCCCTACAGAAGGAAATGATATACAATAGATATCATGCATATAAAATCATATATGTGAAACCACTGCAACATTAGTATTATTATTTTTATTTTTTTCCAGATGGTGAAAATGATATATTCCTAGCTAAAGACAATTATGCCCCCTTTGGTCAACTGTTTCACATCCTTTGTGGATAGGCTTTACTCAACATAGGATCCAATTCTCAACGTTAGGTTCGCAAAGGAACTTTACCTCACTTTCTCCACTCTCACCATCATCAACACTACAACCTTACATTTTCGTACTCCAAATCCATTTGACAATATGTGTTATGTTAATCTGCATAATGGAGAAGGGCTCCTCACCTTCGACCAAGATTTATATGAAAGCACTTTCACTTTAAATGGAACTACTCCTCTTTCTTTCACCATCTTGCACTCAATATGCTTAAGATTGGTTCAACTTGATGTGTTGACTAGACCAAGGAGAGATTCAAAGAAATTGTGTGGTTCACAATACTAATACCAGATCCATTGTAGATATTCTAGGGATCTCATCCTCCCATATGAACGATTATTGATCCAATGTAGTAGTTATCCAATAGAATATTCGATCAACATTGAATCCCAAGTAGACCTGTACCGAAACTTTGAGCACAAAAGATAAACAACTAAACTTATCCATGAAAACAAACCAATCATAACACTCTATTCTGGTTCATGATCATGTGATTGTACAAATTGTCACAAACCATACCTTCGCCTTGGCCGCCACTATATAGATAAACGATCTCTAACCTTCGTAGAAACGATGGACTTCGCGAACTAGCTCATGCAACCAAACTCCATGGTTTCTAGAAGCTTCAATTCACATATGGAATCACTCTTTATTCACACTTCTAACTTAGTCATGTAGTGTAATTTGTATATCAGAGAAACAAAACCAAAGGAAAACTTCAGCCACCTTCAAACCAGAACATAGAAGAAACATAACTCCTCTCTAAATCATAACTTGTATTGCTTCCTTTTTTTTTCCTTTTTTGCGTTTTCCCCTTCGTAACATACATATTTATATCTGAATTTGTGGACCAAAAAATTATGGGTCTGATCTAATCATCTATCTTAAAATTTTCACTAGTCTCATTTATGGGATGGTGTCCCTAAATTTTTGGTTAGGATTCCACGCGACATATGGCATGCACATTCTTTAGTAAATTTTGGTGCTTACCTTACAAATATAAAAAAAAATATGCCTTTAACAAATCCTGAGCTCATAACTTTAATTCAACTAATATTATAATGATTTGGTGTCTTTTATTGTTTTACTAACTTTGGGTGAATTGGCCCATGCATTAGGGAACACAAACTTCAAATCATCATAACTCCTTTACCGAAAGGAACCACGTGGCATGCCACCTACTGTTGGAGGGGGCATGCCAAGTACTATCCAATGGTGATGGAATTGCATGAAATTTCATATTCAATTACCTCAATAAGTGTGGGGAAGGTGAGGCTTCTTGCCTTGTATTTCCAATTAATGTAATCCACTGACCTATATTAAAAGCATTCAAATACCAACATTGGCATCAATGAAAACACCATTCAAAAATCTCCCCCATTTTTCATTGATGGAAACACACATACTCCCCTTGCGATTAATTCTCCCCCTATCCCCATGCTTATGATCTTCCTCTCCTAATTTCTCTCCCCCTTGACATCAATGGAAAAGGGTAACTCCCCCTGATGAAATATCTCCCTCTGTCTTCCTACAATTTCCTTTGACTGTTTCTCTCCCTCTATCATGTTATGCATGTCACAACTTTCCCTTCTGTGACTAGCTAATTCAACCTATCAAAACATTCACTTCTACAAAAATGACAATGAGCCCCTCTGCAATTCTTCCTAATCTCGATCTTGAAGTGCCACAAAACAATGCATGGCTTTACCTTTCAAATGTGATGCTCATAATGTCAACTAATATGTCATAATACATATGCCACATATTCTTGCTTGAAAATGTACTGCATCTGAGACAAACTATTGTGAATCTTCCTTCCCAAAGCAAATTGCATGAAGGACAAATATTTCAAATTTGCAACTGCTACTACTTAGACACCCCCTCTTCAACATTCACAATATTGGGAGTTTTCAAGCTAGATTTCTTAAAATAATATATGAATCTGTGTTGTTCTAGGATCATTCTAAACCTTGACATCTTCCTTGGTACCTGTAGATTTGTCATGGTCTTGCGACTTCAAAAATATTGAGAGCATGGATTTTGAATTTTTTTTTTTGTTCACCTGGTCTTCTTGCTTTTGTTTTCTTCTCCAAACCTTCTTGTACCTGATATTAGAGTTCTCCTTCAGGGAAGATTCCATCATGTATCTTCAATCATGAGTTGTATGCCCTTAGTTATGGCATTTGTAAGATTCAATGTTGAACCTGAATGATAGGACAACTAACATATACTTTCTACTGACAAAGCTATTTGGATATATGTCTTTTTGTTCCTACAAACTTGCTTCGAGGGTTTTGATGATGTCCTTGATAATCATCCTTGTCATAAGATTTGCAATCCCTTGCCTTATGCCCAAAGTTAGTACATGAAGAAAAAAATACCCTGAAAATATGAGTGAACCTGGATGAGAAGTCTTGCCTTGATGATATTTTGAAGCATTCTTTCTTGGAGGAGGTTTAGACTTTTGTTGATCCTTGTCCTTGATTACCTTGGTAGAATTTTCAATATGTCTTTCAATTCAATTTGACCTTTGAAGCATTTTTCTTTCAAACTTCTCTTCAAGCTTGCTTTGCAGGGGCTTGGAACTTCTGCCTTCAATATTGCATGGAGCTTCACCTGCATCTTTTTCCTTCATCTTTAAGGGTGAAATTTCTTGATCCTTTTAATTAATGATATGATTATAATTTTTAGAATCCTGTGATTTCTTATTTTGTCATTCCTTGAGCCTATTTATTTCATATAGAGATGCATTAAGATCCTTTTTCTTTTGAATAACTTCAGCCTCGTACTTATGAGCAGATTCCTCTAATTGGCTTGTCAAGATTTTTCTCTGCTTCCTCTACTTGAAGTCTTGGCAGAGAAACTTCTTCTTTGAGTATATGATTCTTCTTCTCTATTTTTCTAAGATCACTTAAGGCACTAATGAATTCGATGTACATGTCCACTTCTTCTTCTTCTTCTGCATCGTCGCTAGGATCTTTTCTATAAGTATCATCATCATCATCTTCATCTTAACCTACATGCTTCTTTAAGTAAATATTTTGAAGATTTTCCCAAATTATTTTGGTTGATGAGCATTGACCCACTTTGTATTTCACAAAATTTGGAAGAGCACTTAGAATGATATTCATGGCTTTTGAATTGTACCTTGTTGATTCATCAGTAGATATGTTTCCAGAGATAATTGGATACCATAAATATAACCAAGAGCTCCCAAATAGGATTCCATTCTATTTTTCCATAATTGAAAGAATGATTTATCGAACAAAGGAACTAGACCAACCAATTTTTCTTCATCAACCGTAACAGATTCTAAAAATACTAAAATACAAAATACTTCCTTTGATCGTTTAGATGTGTGCTTCCTTGACTTTCCTATTTTTTTATATCTTGAGATCTTACTTCCAACTATTATGTTGCAAATGAAGAAACAAGCTCTGATACTAAGAATATTTAGTGATGTTGAAGGGGGGGTTGATTTATTATTGGACACTTTTTAACAATTTTAATCATATCATGTAATCATTAAACAACTAACAATACACAACATCAAAGACAGTACACAAGATATTTTTAGGTGGAAACCCATCTGGGAAAAAACCATTGAATTCTTTTGATATAAGTCTTAAATATTACATAAACAAAAAGTTTCAACATCTTAGATTCTCCAACAACAAATGGAAGGAGGCTCCAACCCCATGACTTATCAGCTCCAACTAAAAGGATACTCCAACACCCTGGTTTACAAACTCCAATTGGAAGGAAGCTCCAACCCCCTGATTTTATCAACTCTAACTAATAGGATGATCCAACACCTTGACTTACTAGCTCTCGCTGGAAGGAGGCTCCAATCCCCTAGCTTTATTAGTGCCAATTGAAAGGATGCTCCAACTCCCTGTAAGCTCCAACTTTCCCTAGCATCGCCCTTCCACCCAGAAGTGTTCTCAGGCTCCAACTTGAAGGAGACTTCAATCTCCGCCTTGCACCACCTTGCCACCCCACTTAGAAGGCCACCACTTACCTTGAAGGATCTAACCTTTAATTTACCATAGTGGAACACGTTTCATATATTTTTAGACTGGATCCACCTTTGCTCAATATTAATATAAACAACATAATGTCAATTTGTTGAGTTTGACAATCTATAATATTGGCATAAGGTTGTCAATAGAAATACCAACTTTCTCTCTACACCAAAGGGATCAAACCCTAGCTGAAAAATCTAATAGCACTCAATGCTCCCTGCTCAACAAACAGATATATTATTTCTCAACATGTATATCAAATTCCATATAGATATATCCACAATAGGTCTCTGAGATGAAACCATTGTATCAATAACATATTGTAAGCAAGACAATCTATTTTCCAAACCAAATTCAATCAACCATAGCATCAGGGCCTAATCTCCACCTGCAGAATGACCAAACCCTGGCAACTTTTAATAATAATCTGATCTTTGATTCATAAACACTGCAACTTTTCTCTTAGAAACATATCCTAGCAGGCATCGTGTATTCATCAATATGCACCAGGAACGATAGATTCACCCTTACATCATTAAATTAAGTTGTCAACTTCAATGCACTGTGATCTTGAATAGCTTCGGCAATAGGCCTTATGTCCAGTGAATTATTAAACAACAACCAACAGACTTTGTCATACTTAATATTGCTTCGAAATTGGGTCTCCTTCCTAGCTCAAATATCAATGTGTTCCCTTTATATATGTCCAACAAAGAATATATCTAGTTGCCACTGAGTAAGTTCTGCCTCATATTTGTATTAGTACAATTCTTCTATCAACCATTGATATTCCTTCTATTTCTACTTTGAAATTTAACTCTTAACTTACCTTTAAACATAGAACACTGCCTTATATTTTATGCCCAAGACTTGTCCTTGAAACTACCGTAAATCATGTCAAAATTTTTTGTTTTTTTGCTTGAACAACCTTCTGATTTGTCTTGGAAATGATAAAGATGATCTTTGCTGTAGCTCAGATGTATAGCCTAGAAAGAAATTTGATCTTCCCTCTCTCTTTTTCCCAAAGCGAGAATGATTAGTTGAAGTTATACAGGTCTACTTGGTTGCTAGAAATACCCTTGAAATGTAATATGATTAGGCCTTCAAATTGAAATCAGTGTGCCCTAACTCAAGCCTTATTGTCACCTCTAAACATCTACTGAACTCAACATTGTTACCTTAGACAATGCCTTAAATAATATTCAAAGAAAACATGGAGAATGACTTCAAAATAATACTAAAATCATGCTCCAAAAGATGGGTCGAAGTCTGCTTTAGGATTGGCCTTAAAAAGGTCAAAGTAAGCCTCATATCAGCCTAAGTTTTTGCTTCAAAATGTTGAATTATGCCTCAGTAAACACAACTCATTTATGCCTCAAAGATATCCCTAATTAATTTGAAATAAGCTTGAAAGAAGAGCAAATTTTTGCCACATAAGAGGGTGCCTAAAATGCCTTAGATTCCCTAGAAAAGGGCCAAAAAATAGCCTCAGGAGGGGGCTGAAAATTTGCCTCAGTACCAAACAAATATATCACAGAAAATTAAGATGTTTAAGCCTAGAGATGCCCTTCAAAAAAACTCTCCACCAGTCCAGCGAATCACCAACCTGAAAAATATACAATAAAATCAAATTCCCTCAAACAAACTCGGCCTACTTCACTTGATTTTTGCTTTGCCCTGGTCTAAGAGGAAAAATAAGATAATTGCTTAAGATTTTCATCATGTAAAGATATTTTTAGGAGAGATATGAGCCCTCTACTTATAGTGAACAAAGGGGCTCTAAAGAGGGGTCGTCATGCCCATAAACCCATGGGGTTGACCTGACAATAAGCAATAGTTTCATTTTTTTTTTGTAGGCAAACTTGATCTCCAACAAAAATATTTTCAAGGAGCCAACTTGATTCTTAATTTTAGGCCAATTTCATAATGAAATACATCACATTTGGAGTGTCGACTTGGAAAACTCAAAAACCAATAAATTATCCAAAAATTCTATTGAATTTTAATGCGAGCTTTAACCAATCATCAAGCCCAAATTTGACCAAGCATCAAGCTGCCTTTAGCATCTTATTTTGGGGGACCTTGACCACACAATGGGGCTCCAAATTTGATCAATCATATCTCCTCAATAGTAGGATTTATGAGACGAGCCACCTACCATTGGAATCGACATGAAAATGATTACACAATGATGATGGTCTTGATAGCAACTTCATTGATCTTCCCATTAAATTTCCTCATCAAATGTGAGGCATCATGACCATACCACAAGGGTTAGGATTCCTTATCTTCCTTTCAAGGCATCTCGTCCATTGGAGCTTCCAATTAATGTAATCTACTAACATATATTACGAGCATTCAAACACTGACATTGGCATCAATGGAAACACCATCTAATAGGTCGCATGATCGTGGCACATTTACATGACGCATTTACTTCTGATGCCACATTATCATGAACACCTATGAATTGAAGGGTGACTTAGTACATGTAATCTCCCTTTAGGAATTGGAAGCACTGAATAGGGTTGACCACGTAACAATACCTAACATTTGTAGGGAATACTTTTACCAGACTTGGTCTACTTAGATATTTGAAGGTGATCACAATTTGAAGCATTATTATGCCCTTGAAAATTACTTGTGGTCCACTATGATGCATCTATATTCATTGTCCCTAATGATTGGTAAATTTCACTTGATTTTGAGATGGTTTTTCCAGGTGGTCCTCCATAGAGAAACAAAGGCCTTGATGACACATGCCTCCACCATATATCATGTCCAAGTTGTACCACATTTTTAGAGAGAAATGATAACCTCGTAAATGCAGCCTTTCCCCTCCATAGAAAAGTGTTGGGCACTTTGATCACTCCAGCAGATGAATGACACCTCAAAGCATCTCCAGATGTTGAAACATAGGTATTCTCTTGTCTGGTGTTAGAGATTCTTGATTTTGTATGCAACGGATCCAACATGCCCCCAGGATGGCCTTGACACTGTTTCATGGGCATGACTTGTTCTAGAGTCTAGATGATGGCGGTCATCCCTAATATGAAAAGGCAAGGCTTGTACTACTGCTTGCAACCCCAACACTGGAGAGATATTATGCCATGTCACACTTCCAGCCCCTGAGAGGGTGACACAAGGCACCTAGAGCATGGTTTTGACACAGAGGAGTTTTGAGGCACTTCTTGAGGGCATACCCTCAAGGAAGGAATTGATTATGATGATGGTACATCACCCTAGCCCATTTCATGCACTTTCACAACATTTATTTCCCAAAAAGGGCATGATAGCATGTTTATACAGAGTTTTGGCCCACACGTGTGGCTCTTGTGGCATATTGATGTTGTTATGGGCTATTGGATTGATGAAAGATAGAAAAAACAACTCCATAGACCTTTACATGCATTTGCCTACTACTAAAACCCAAGTTATGTAATTTCAATTTTCAAAGTTTATAAATTATCTCTTTAGAAAAACTTTGCCAAACATCCAAAATTAATTGATGAATATTTTTTGTTTTTAAACTTTGAAAGTACCATTACACAAAATATTTTGAGGCAAATGGGGAGGTAAAAGACGGATTATATAGATACATTGAGCACATTGTCCTAAATCCCAAAGTTCAAGATGAAATACATGAGAAACTCTTCAATTTCAGTGAGACTACTAGTACCTTTGGCCTGCTAATGGATGTACGAAGAAAAGAAAAAGTACATCGAGTAAGAAATGCCAAAGTTTTCAAACTATATTACTCATTGCAAGAGTTTAGTCCAGGTTCCAAATTCATTTTCTAATACTTCCTTGCCTTCAAATATTATTGCAACCTATTGGTGACAACAATTTGGTAGCTAGTGCCATGATTTGCAAAAAAATGCAATTTGGATATTGAATTAGATGTTAATTTGTTGAGAAATGGCAACAAAAATTCGAGTTTAAATTTGTCCTTGAATTTAAAATGTGAATTAAAATCGACTTCTATTCTCATATCAACTTGTAAATAGTTAATTTAGTTTAATTAACTTAATTAGCTTAGGAATTTCAAGTTGGAAGTCATGTAAGTGTTCTCCCTAAATTTTAAGGGTCCAGTATGAGTTTAGATTGAGTTGTAATTAGATAGCTCAGTTTACTGAGTTATAGTTAGATAAACTAGTTCTAAATGTTTGTTGAACTAGTAGAGGATTAGTAGTTAGTTAGTGCACTGGTGCATCCACAAGTTCTGCTCAAGATAAATGAAGATTCACTCATTGGAAACTCATGCATGTCAGTTCTGAGAAAGACCTAGTTGAGACTAGAGTGTAGGGGCATTGTACTATCAATGGTATGATTTACTGAGTTGTAAATATCATGCATGCAATTAGGAAGACGACATAACTAGGATTGCATAGTTTTGGAAGCATGAATTCCCTTTAAATATG
>APFE031653850.1:108612-149295 GCA_000404065.3 Pinus taeda
CCATTTTTTCTCTACACCAAGAGAACTTCTCAGTGCTCACAGACTTTTTCAATGCATCTGCAATATTCTTCAAAGTGTCCACCTTTATCAGCAACACATTTTTGTCCTCAACCATATCCTTCACAAAGTGATACTGAACATCAATGTGCTTTGTCTTTGAATGATCAGTAGAGTTCTTTGCTAAGAAAATTTCACTTTGGTTGTCACAGTCTATCCTTATAGATCATTGTACTAAGCCCATACTTGAACACAATCTCTACAACCAAACTGCTTCCTTGCTTGCATGAGTGGCTACAATGTATTCTACCTCTGTAGTTGAAAGGGCCACTACAGGCTATCTCTTACTCATCCAACTGACTGCACCTCCAAATAGGTTGAACACATACCCACTTGTAGATCTTCTCTAATCTATATCTCCAACCCAGTCTGCATCAACAAAGCCACTGATGTCTAAAAATCTGTCTAATTTTGGTCTTCCTTGGTAGCACAAACCATAATCAATAGTGCCAAGCAAATACCTAAAAGCCTGCTTCATTGTTTTCCAATGCTCCTTCCCTAGTTTTGACATAAACCTACTAAATACTCCCACTACATGTGCAATGTCTGGTCTAGTATAGACCATTTCATACATTAGGCTACCAACTACACTTGCGTATGGAACACGAGACATGTCCTCTTCCTCTTCTTGTGTCTTGGGACACTGTTTAGCAGACAACTTTACACCTACAGGAATAGGAACCTTCATCTGTTTACTATCCTTCATATTAAACCTCTGCAATATTGTCTCGACATACTTCCTCTGATTTAACCAAATCTTCCTCTTTTCCCGATCTCATTTAATTTCCATGCCCAAAAATATAGTTCGCAACACCAATATCTTTCATGTCAAATTTGGAGGACAATTGGGTCTTCAATTCTTGGATAATTTCTTTTTTATTTCCAATCAGCAACATATCATCCACATATAAGACCAAATAAATAATACGGTCACCAATTAATTTAAAATACACACAGCGATATGCTTTGTTTCTAGGGAAGCCAAGTCCCTATATATGTTTCAAATTTTTGATACCACATCCCTGGTGATTGTTTTAACCCATACATAGACTTTTTTAACCTGCATACTAGGTCTTTCTTACCCTTCACCGTAAAGCCTTCAAGTTTCTTCATGTAGATCTCTTCTTCTAGATCCCTGAGAAGAAATTTTGTCTTCACATCCATCTGTTCTACCTTAAAATCAAAAGCAACAACAACAGATAAAAGTAATCTAATAGAAGCTACCTTGGAAAAAGGAGAAAAAATACCACAAAAATCAATCCCATCACCTGGGAATAACCTTTTTCTACCAACTGAGCTTTGCATTTCTCCACCTTTCCTTTTGCATTCATCTTCTTCTTAAACACCCATTTTCTTCCAATGGGTTTCCTTCCAGCTAACAACTCCACCATATCCCAAGCCTCATTTTTGTGCAAAGATGCCATTTCATCAATCATGGCCTCTTTCTAGAGTTTTCCATCCTCTGAATCTATTGCTTCCCTCACAGTTCTTGCATCATCATCAGTAATAGATAAAGGAAAATTTGAACATAAGGAAGATGGACTATACCTTTCTACCTACCTTCTTTTTTGAACTAATCTTCTCACAATTGGAATTTGTGGCTCTTCATCTTCTGTTGTAGAGTCAGATTCTTCCTCTTTTAGCTCAAACTCTATCTTCTCAGGTTCCTTTGGTAGGACTTCATGTTTAATAACATATATCACATCTCTAAACACCGCATCTCAATTGTACACAACCTTCCTTGTTTTTGGGTTCCAAAGCTTATAACCTTTTAAACCATCCTTATACCCAATAAAGATGCACCTTTCAAATTTATTATCCAACTTTGTTCTTTTCTCCTTTGGAACATGTACATATGCATCACATCCAAATACCCTCAAATGTGAAAGATAAGGTTTCTTACCCATCCATACCTCTTATGGATTCTTATCCTCCAACATTGATGAAGGTGCTTTATTGACCAGGTAACATGCAGTCTCCACTACCTCTGCCCATAATTCACATCCTAACCTGGCACCACTGATCATGCTTCTTGCCCTTTCCATCAACATCTTGTTCATCCTTTCTGCAAATCCATTTTACTTAGGTTTGTATGGAGTAGTCTTCTACCATTCTATACCACACATCTTACAGAACTCTTCAAATTCCTTCTTGCAAAATTCTCCATTGTTATCTCTCCTCAGCACCTTTTCTTCTTCTCTATTTGGTTTTCCACCATTGCCTTAAATTCTTTAAACTTGTCAAAGACTTCAGATTTCTTCCTGAGGAAATATATCCATGTATTCATTGAAAATTCATCTATAAATGATACATAGTACACAGACTTACCCAGTGATGGAACCGACACAGGTCCAAACACATCACTATGCACAAGCTCTAATATTTGTTTTGCCCTCTTAGCACCAGAGGGGAAACTCACCTGATTCTGCTTCCCATATACAAAATTTTCACACAAATCAAAATCTAGAGAGAAATTAGACATACCTTCTACCATACCATTACACGAAGTATTAGAAGGCCCTTCTCTCCAATATGTCTAAGCCATTGAATACATAGCATGGTCTTTTCTCTAGAGACCACTAGATTTTCTACTCCACTTTCAAGAACCACAGAACTATTGCACCCATCAATAACAATGCTACCCTGAAGCTTGTATAGAGTTCCAATCTGAACTCCCCACATCAATACCGGTGCTCCTCGACCCATCTTGCAGGTATCTTTCTCGAACACTATTTTTACTCCTGCATCATCCAGCTTGCTTACAAAATCAGATTTATGGCCAATGCAGGAATATGCAGAACACCCAGAAGTGTCCTAATCCTTCCACCTTGAAACTTCAACTTGACGTTTCCATGACCAATGATTCTACCCTTCCTATCATTCCCTAAGAAGACATCACCACCATCATAGTTCTCATACTCGCAGAACCACTCTCTATGGGGAGTGAAGTGAAAGGATGCACCTGAGTCAATCAACCATGCCTCATGATCTACATGTGTACTTGAAGAAGAATCCAAGTACACATCCCCACCTTCATCTGAGGTGGTTTTCGCCTCTTCAAAAGGAGCATCATTAGATCCCTTTCCTTTCTCAAGATCTTTAGATTTACAGTCCCTTTTGGAGTGCCCTTCCTTTCCACATTTCCAACACACCTTCACAAGTTTTCTTGGAGATTTAGATCTCCCTCTAGATTTAGTTCTCCCACTTGACTTATTTTTGTTTCTCTTATGGGACCTTACTTGTATAGAAAAGCCATTACCATTCTGGCCCTCCATATTTTCCATCTCATCTCCTCCGATAGCAAGGATGAGACTATTTCATCAAACTGCAAGGCAGTTGCATTGATACTTATTGCAACAACCATACTATCCCAAGAATTTAGTAGAGAACACAACAAATTGATGCACTTATCTTCATCTGAAATTTTAATATCAACATATAATAACTGGCTTACCACAGTATTAAAGGCGTTCAGATGCTCTGTCACTGAGTCTCCATCTTTCATCCTTAGGTTATACAGTGTTTTCCATAGGAACAGTTTATTCACCAGAGACTTAGATTTGTAGAAAGTCCTTAACTTGTCCCACAAAGCCTTCGCCGAAGCTTCCCCTGATTCCTTTAGTAATACTGAATCTAAGACACACAATCGTATTGTGATTTTTTCCTTCTAATCCAACTTGCCCCAGTCTTCAGCTGACATTGTCATTGGTTTAGCACCCGAATCTACCACTATCCATTGATCTTTATCCACTAGAAGATCCTCCATCTTGAGTTTCCACAACTCAAAACTTTCACCATTAAATTTCTCGATCTCTATCTTTCTAGTGCTCGCCATCTTATTTCACCACAAGAATCGATCCCGCAGATCTCCCACTGAACATGGTCTATCATAGGCTAGATAAAACCCCTCAGTAGTAAAGGAATCCCCTTGAAGCCAAAACAACTCTAATATAAAATTTAGGTTTCAACCCTGTACAGAAATTACCTGCAAATGAATTGTTAAAAGCAGAAAATAAACAATGGTGGGATCATAAAACATAAAACAAATATACACAGATATTTTCCCATGGATCCCAAAACCGAGACTACCAGATTGATTTTTCATTATATTCTTTTCAATGTTACAATACATATATATGCATACCGAAAAATCCATTAACCCTGGATTAGAAAATAACTGTAGTTCCCTTGATCGGATCTACAAAATACCATGGACAGAAAACCATCATGCCAAAACCATGTGTGAAATCCATGCACAAAATAATAGGTAGGTCTGCCCCACCTAATATAGGGTCCAAAAATAAATTCCCTGGGTGTTTCCTTGGACCTTGTGTAAGGGAGTTACCACCTCCTTGCTTATCCCTCAACAGGGGGGGCATCCGCCCCCCTGTGACCCACGTACTGCGCCCGGTGCAACGTACAGGGGGGACTATCCCCCCGTGCATGGGGTAGTCGTGGAAAGAATATAACACACACACCAACAAAATATACATAATTTTGGAAGCTCAAGGAAAAACTCCCTCCTTTGGAAAATCTTCCTCACCATGGAATACCTCTACTAGCCCTTGGAAGAATTTAATTTGGTTAAGGAAAAATATGGCTTAATATGGAAACCCCCATGTGCACAAAAAGGACAAGTCGGCACAAAAGGAAATTGGGCACCCTTGATGGCTATAAACACAATTCAAGTAACCCTCATTTGGAGACCATCAATGATTATTCTTTCTTTAGTTTGAATCACATAGGTGTGAAGTTGGTTCATGGAAGTTCGTTAACACAAGTCCGAAATTACAAGGTCCGAAGTTGCAACGTGATTAGGTTTTTTGGTTTGCATTCGTAGGGATGCCACGAGATATTTTTGGATGCAGTCTGATGCAACAAAACTGTGATTTTACTAATATCTGCATGTGGCCAATGAATTAGTCCCACACTTACATTGGAAGCTCTCTCTATAGGCGGTCTTCACCTTTATACCCCGCAAACAGGCAAACAAAATAAATACACCACAACCCGCTGATGGACGCGAAGACTGGATTTCAAAGGAAATCCAACTCGCATCTATAAACTTGTCGGGTCCGCTTCAAGCCCAAGATTTATCGCATATCGCATGTGAAATAAATACGATGACAAATCCCTATATGTGCGATCATCAATATTGCAATGCACTTCAATCTCCACCGTTGGTCGCCACTGTCAATCCGACGGTTGACACTTCACCGCATTCTTGGCTCATCACATATCACAAACTCATTGGGCAGGATTTCTTTACTTGTTAATATTGCGATGCGATATCTATCGGTGCGCTTCGTATCGCAAGTCGCATTTCGTTGTTCCGCCAGGTCAAGGTCCCTTCACTTATGACCAATGTTATGTGAGATCCATCCAATGGTCAGCATTCATCAGTGATCGGATGGTCATTATGGTATTTTACAAAGGCCTACGCAACGTTACCGCTTCACGGAGCTGATAGGATTATAAACCTCAATTTAAAACAATTCAGGTCTGAACTTGAGATTAACACCCAATGACAGAGGTTTTTAGAGTCTACAGCTCGTGGGACTTCGATTAACTCAAGGGTTAATAACAAGACAACCTCTGTTGTTTGACTGGGTGCAATATGTGGATTATGAAATCAATGGTAAACAATGAGTGCGGCACTTCAACCTGATTAAGGAATCCATACACTTTCAACCCCACAATTGTTAATACACACAAAGAAAGATTAAATGTGATCATATAAAACAATAGAACTATGAGTTTTAAAACAAACTCAACTATGTTTGCTTCTGCTGGTCCTTCTGTCAATTCAACATGAATTCCTGATCTCTACATGCCTTTACACAGGGCTTATTAAACAATTGAAATATAGATTCCATAAGGGAAACCCCATCATACATTCATGCTTCTTTCAACGTAGCATTCCACACTATTTATCGTTTTCATAGTTAATGCACCATAAGGTTATTAAAACCCATACAAATACAAATTCTCACCCATAATATACATAATCCGCACTATTTAGTATTATAATATTTACAAGGAAACACTCACACTCGACGGTTTTAGTCCTCCTCTCGCCCATTCATCCTACCTTTCCATCTGAATATAACTCACAACTAACTTCTAAATAACCTCTCTAATTATGCAAAAAGATCATAATTTATACAAGAATGGATTCATGAACCAAACTTAGTTCAGATCCAAGTATCTCTCACTCTTTCCTAAAGAATCTCTTTACTCCACTCTTTTCTCAACCAAATGCTAATTTAAGATTTCAACCAAATTCTAATTTAAGCTTTCTAATCCCTCACATCCTATTCAAACCAAATAATCTAACTGTTGGGCCTGATCTCCACACAGGGAGGATCAATCAGCCACTATACCCTTTTTCCTCATATTTTGACAACAATTAAAACACTCTCATACATTTAAATTAATAAAATTAACTAATCTCTTGTCTTCCAACCCTTTGTTAGTCACAACATGTGATCATACCATCACATTGCTGACTAGGTCTAAATGCTCCTGCATCAGACTCCCAAAGTTGAAAGTTTGCATGACCTCCCGGTCATGTGTTTCTTCTATTGATCATCCAGCATCCCAAACTTTACCTTGTAACTGGTCATCACTTTCATCATGTTGTTGATTCAATTCTTCTGCCACTATCACTTTTTTTCTTCCAGGATTCCAAACCTTATGTTGTTGTTGTCCTCTTTCCTTGCTGATACAAATTTATTTTGATAATTTCTCTTTCTTGCTGTCCCTTTCCACGCTTTCTCAACTTCCTCTTTACAATTTGTTCTCAGCTGAATTCCACTGATATCTGCCTGATGTACATTCTCCCTTACCATATAAATTATGAAATTTATGTTCAATTCTTCTTTTCCTCTGTCATTTATAAATTGTTGTTTGTACTCTACAGCTTCCCTTTCGTTATCATTAAAGATAATCTTTCTCTTTATCTTATCAGGTTCACTTAATAACTTTTCCAGAAAAATACAATTTCCTTCATGTTCAATAAGCATGTCATTTGCATATGACTCCTTCCTGTATAAAACATAATTTCCATCACAATTGTCAGATTCAAAATAACTATGGTTTTTAATCTTCATAGGTAATTCTGCCATCAAATCTTTATACTGTCCTTCTGCAAAAGTTATGAAACTGTCATTAATTTTCATTTCAATAATTTCCTCTGCATTACACAGTGTTCCTTGTTCTGACACAAGACTATCATTCAACAATTCAATAGCTATAATTTCTTGGATCATATCATTATGAAGTATCATTTCATCTTCTATACTTATACCATTGCAACAAAATGATGTTGTTTCATCTTCACCTACAACAGAAACAAAATTCTGGTTTTCTAAAGCTTCTTCATGGTTTACAGATTCATTAAAATAATCCACTTTAAAATCACAGAATTCTTGAACTTCTGTATCTATCAACATCATCATATATTCCTTCACAATTTCCATAATGCTTTCATTTTGATTCTCTACTAAAGATACTTCATTCTGGTTATCATCACAAACTTTCATTTGCTTATCTTCAGCTTCCTTAATCATGACAATTTCCCTGTCAATACCATCATTCTCAAAATTATTAAATACATGCTCAAAATATCTTTTTGTTTCAAATATCTCTTCCAATAATCTCACTTCTTCATCAACATGCATAAGCACATTTTCAAATTGTTGTTCATCACCTATCAAACTTGAAAACATACAAAACATGTTAGTTTCAAAAATACAAGGCTCTTCATTTGAAGCCTCAATGATCAGATCTTCATTCTTCTCTGAACTATTCTAATATTTCACTACATTATTGAGAAATTCTTCCTCAACATCTCTGATTTATTTCTCATTAAAGAATACTTCTTGGACTATAGCTTCTAGGCTATGCTTGGCAACTTCATCATAGGTTTGTAGAATTCCTTTCTGCCTTACACAATTTTCTCCAGCACTCAGCTTATCCAAATAATACAACAATGTCTCATCCTCTTCCATGATAATACTTTGATCCTTCAAATATTTCCTTGATTCAACTTCTTCAGCTAAGTTCTCTGTGTCATATTTTCTTCTCTTCACTTCAAAAATCTGCAATGCATTTATTTCCTTTCCTTTTTCTATTTCCCATTGGTCTTCTATCCATGCTAAAATTCCTTCTAACATGATCCAATAAGTTTTCACTAAGAGAAGACACAACCATTTACTCATACCTTTTAATTTTCTCCACCAATTGAAGTATTGAAAGTCTTTATGCATCTCCTTTTGTGGTTTTCTTTCCTCTGCCTCTTTCACCTTTTCATGTACATGTTCACATTTATTAGGCTGCATACCTATAATTTTACATTCACATAAATAATTAATCCCAAAAATATGAGACTCTTTTGTCTGTGAAGATACTATCAGCACCTTCCTCACATTATGATATGTATAGATCAATTCTTCATCACTGTCATCACTGTCTCCTTCCCCAAGGAGAGATCCTTTATCTGATTCATAGATGTATCTACTCCTTCATACTCAACTATTCAGAGTATTAATTTCTCAACAAACAATTCTCTGACAGGCCACTTAACTCTCTTTCCCACATAAAATCCTTGTTTCCATTCTTCTTTGATTCTTTTTCAGTACCAACTTCTTCAAATGACTGAGTTTTTTCTTTATCTTAGCTACCTCTATGCCAATTTCTTCCTTATACTTTTGAGTCCAACTACTTTACCACTCTTTTCTCTATGTCCTTGACTTTCTTTTGTACCCCTGTTATGACTATCAATAGTTAATTCCATTTCTTCCTCTGGTGAACTTTCCCGATTCATTGGTGAGCTGCAACTAGCCCTTTCTTTCATCTGTAACAAGTCTCATTCATGCCTCACCAAAATTTTCTGAGTTCAGCCTTTTGGCATCTATTGGTTCTATCTTGAACCTTTCACTGACTAACAATCCTAACCAGCACTCCTCTTGCTAGAATTGTTATCTTTAAGACAACTCTACCCATAATCACAATTGTGGAGCTGCCTCAACAACTTCTACCCAACCACAGTTGGAAGTTGTTCTCAGCTTCTCTTGAACACTCCTTTCTCTAGGCTCTGCATCTTCAATTGCTCACTTCCTTCTTTCATTCAGTAATTTCATTTACTATTGAGTATTGTCACCTTTCATTCATCTGTGATTTCTTCCTGCTCTATCTTCTTTAACATAGCTCATATGCTATGATGTTGATACAACTCATTCTACCTTTTAGCAATTCCATTGCTTCCATTGGCCTACACAATATTATCTCAAGATACATCAAAGTACCTTTTTAAACCTGCAATTTTTCTTCAAAGATGTCTTAAAACTAATTCCCATTCCATCAGTTAAATCTTTTCCAAATGATTCATCTGTTCACTATTTCATTTAAACTTTTCCATTCAAAAGCCTTCATACAATCAGCAACTATTTTTCATCTTACTTTTCATAATGGACTCTTCAGTTTTCAAGATCAATTAAGATTAGATCTGAATTTCAATTATATTTACCAATTCATGACAGAAACTACAAATTCCTTATGATAACCTGTTTGTAAGCAAATATTGTCTTGCTTCTACAAATTCCAAAATTCATTCCTTGTAGTGGTTCTTATTTTAGTCCCATTAAACCCAACCTTTAGTCTAACTATTCCTTCATCTATCGATATCATTGTCTTCAACAATTCTTTAAGCAATCCTCAACCATTCTCAGTTTTCACAGAATTATTCAAATCATTTAAATGACTTCAGTGTCATAGCAAACCACTCTTCTATTTAACTTTAAATTCCAAACCTTCTACTTCAATTTTCCATTTAATCAAACCAATCATTCAATCAACTTACACGGAAATTTCATTTTCCTAAAAGGAAAACATCTTCTCCTTTGAAATTTCAATCCCTTGTTGTTCTTCAGACATTCAAAACAAATCTCTACAAAATCATCAAATAAATATTCTTACCAAACCTTCATCAGAAGATTCATTGTTTCCCCATTCTAATCTCAGTATCCTTTGTGCTCTGATCTCCATCTATATCGAATTCACTTCAGTGCAAATTATACATATGCTGAGATTAAAACTTAGTTTCTCAACCAATTTCCATAGAGCGTTAGTCTAGCTCTGATACCAAAAATGATGCAGCAAAACTGCGATTTTAGTAATCTCTACATGTGGCCAGTAAATTAGGCCCACACTTAAATCGGAATTGCTCTCTATAGGCGGTCTTCACCTTTATACCCCACAGGCAGGAAAACAAAAGAAATACACCACAACCCACCGATGGACGCGAAGACCGGATTTCAAAGGAAATCCAACTCGCATCTATAAACTTCTCGGGTTCGCTTCAGGCCCAAGATTTATCAAATATCGCATGCGAAAGAAATACGATGACAAATCCATATTTACGCGATCGTCGATATTGCAATGGACTTCAATCTCCACCGTTGGTTGCCACTATCAATTCGACGGTTGACACTTCACCGCATTCTCGGCTCATTGCATATCGCAAACTCATTGGGTAGGATTTCTTTACTTGTTAACGTTGCGATGCGATATCTTTCGGTGTGCTTCATATCACAAGTCGCATTTCGTAGTTCCGCCAAGTCAGGGTCCCTTCACTTACGACCGATGCAATGCAAGATCCATCCAATGGTTAGCATTCATCAGTGATCCGACTGTCATTATGGTATTGCACAAAGGCCTACGTCATGTTACCACTTCATGGAGCCGATAGGATTATAAACCTCAATTTATAACAGTTCGGGTCCAGACTTGAGATTAACAACCACTGACAGAGGTTTTCAGAGTCTACGGCTCGTGGGACTTCGATTACCACAAGGGTTAATAACAGGCCAACCCCCGTTGTTTGACTAGGCGCAGTGCGTGGATTACGAAATCAATGGTAAACAACAAGTGCGGCACTTTAACCTAATTAAGGCATCCATACACTTTCAAACCCCGCAGTTGTTAATACACACAAAGAAATATTAAATGTGATCATATAGAACAATAAAACTCTGAGTTTTAAGCCAAACTCAATTATGTTTTCTTCCACTAGTCCTTCCGTCAATTTAACATGAATTCCCGATCTCTACATGCCTTTACATAGGGCTTATTAAACAATTTAAATATGGATTCCATAAAGGAAACCCCATTAGACATTCGTGCTTCTTTCAACACAAGATTCCACACTATTTATCATTTTCACAGTTAATGCACCATAAGGTTATTAAAACCCATACAGATACAAATTCTCGCCCATAATATACACAATCCACACTATTTAGTATTATAATATTTACAAGGAAACAGTCACACTTGACTGTTATAGTCCTCCTCTCGCTCATGCATCCTATCTTTCCATCTGAATCTAACTCACGACTAACTTCTAATTAACCTCTCTAATTATGCAAAAAGATCATAATCTATACAAGAATGGATTCATGAACCAAACTTAGTTCAGATCCAGAAATCTCTCACTCTTTCCTAAAGAATCTCTTTACTCCACTCTTTTCTCAACCAAATGCTAATTTAAGTTTTCCAATCCCTCACATCCTATTCAAACCAAATAATCTAACTGTTGGGCTTGATCTCCACACAGGGAGGATCAATCAGCCACTATACCCTTTTTCCTCATATTTTGACAACAATTAAAACACTCTCATACATTTAAATTAATAAAATTAAATTATCTCTTGTCTTCCAACCCTTTGTTAGTCACAACGTGTGATCATACCATCACATTGTTGACTAGGTCTAAATGCTCCTGCATCACAGTTGCACACATGCAAACCTCTGCATGTGGCTAGAACGCTTCAGTTGTACACATCTCTCTCTCTCCCTGCAACTAGAAACTAGGGTTTCATTTCATCAGTTGACCATAGAGTTCAACAGTTGACCACAGATATTGACATTTGACCACAGAGTTCAACAGTTGACCGTAGATATTGATAGTTAATCGCAAGCTTCTGAATCAAGGTTTTGATTATTAGCATTGTTGGGTTCATCTCTTGGATGTTGTTTAGTTGATTTGGATGGATAGTTTTTTGGTTGAAGATATGGATCATTGTACTGTCTCTTTGTTGAACATTTTATGACATAATAATAAGAAGAAGAACTTGAAAGGGTTTTCCCCCTTGTGGGGTTTTTCCTTGGTCTCCGACCAATCTTGGTGTCTCTATGTGTGAATGCTTTTATTCTATTGTTCCTTTATGTTCTGTTGCATTGTTGATGATATTGTTCTTTCTACATAATTGCATATGATATAATGATATTATAATTTTTTGGGGTGAATTAAATAAGTAATATGATGAAATGCAATTATTTAGAGAAAACTACAATATATCCCTAAGAAAAATAAACATGGTATCAAATCTAGGCTGAAGAAAAGTCATTGAGATCACACTTAAGAAGACACCTTTGATGGGCAAGAGAAAATGGAGGAGACCTAAAAGAATACTAGGGTGTGAAGGAATCCCAGGGCAATTTGGTTATTAGGATTTGATTGATATCATCAGGTTAGGGTTTGGAAGAACCCCTGGGATAAGTAAAGTTTTGAGTTTTGTAGTTTTGAAACCTAGCATGATCAATGAGAAGTTATTCTAACACTTGTGACATATTTAAGCATAACCCTAGTTGGGCTAACCTCAATTAGGCTTGGTTGTTGACGAAGTCGATGGAAATATTGAAGTCAACATTGTTACATGGATAATGGACAATATTAACTCTTGAAGGTTAGTTCAAGAGGGAGTTGATCTCCTCTCGTTAAAAATAAATACTTTTTAGATTTATATTACTTCTTTGTGATTATATTCTTGTTTAGGATTACTGTTTCTATTATTGATTATACTTTATGCATGAATATTTGAGTATGTGAATACTTCTAACCTCTAGATAAGATGTGATAAGAAAATCCTTCTTGAGGATCATCTAAGGTGTAGGAAAAGAGAGTGAGTATAGGAAGAGAAAAGTTGGTGTTAGAAAAGGAAAGAAGTACCTGAGGAAAGTTTTCAAAGTAGCACCCAAAATTACAATATGCAAGTGCTACAGCTGCTAATGACAAATAAAAGCTACAAGTTGCAAAGGTATCTAAATATTACAAAGTATGTATAGTACATTATTAGTTACAATATTGGGTGGAATGGTAAGCCCTAAGGTATGATGAAAATATCACCTTCATAAATGACACATGCATGCATATGAAAGTAAGTTTGATTCTTGGTACATGTGATATATTGGTGCTCTTGATATTTGGAAAGCATCTTACATTTTAGACATGGTGGATTTCCCGATCTCATAAAGAAGGCTAGATACAATGATATTTTTATATATGTTAACTTAATACTATTGTTAATGCTTGTGATAAGCATTATAACCCTAATGATAAAAGTGTTTTAAAAAGGTTGATACTAAGGATATTCTTCTTGACCTTGGTTAGGTTTTGATAAGCTTAATAATTTCGACAATGTGACAAAATTAGATTCCTTGACTTCATGGTTGAATAATATGATGTTGTGATTATAATTTGTGTAGTATTAAGATACACTTGTTAGATGCCCTAATTATATGACACAAACTTTGATGAATATTGATGACATGTCCATATGTTACAATGAAGCAGTTGATGATGATTCTTTATGACTATGATGAACATATGTTTTAGAACCTAATATAATTTGACTCCATGATCTAACAATTTTGTTGATGCATAACAATATTATGATATAAAAATCGATGTCTTGATTAATGTTGATTGAAGTGGCCTCTCATATAAAGAGATAAACTATCCATACTATCCCAACACCTATTATTATTTGCATATGACTCTTGATTTTTGAAGGAAGGATTTTGGACATGAATAACCATTTGATGTTGTTGAAAAAGTTGTAGCAAGTTCTTATCTAAGCAAAGAAGGTTTCTCCTAGTCCAAGTCCCAACTGTTGGGAAAAAGGATTCAGAGTGAAGTTATAGGCCTCCCAACCACACGGAAGAAGGCCTATGGGTGTGGCTAAGCCTTTGGAATTCAAAAATCTGAAATAGTATGCATGAGACTAGGAATGCACTAGGAATATGACAAACCTACAAACATGGAGCAGATGATAGAGAGTTCTTTGAGCAGGGAAGTTTGAGAAAAAGTGAGACCTACATAATGTCTAGCTCATTCCAAATAAAGTGAATGACTTAACTAATCTTGTGTTTTCAGGCGTATGTATTATGTATATTAGTATGATATTTGTCTTGATTTGATCATTGAAGCTAATATATGACAGTGGTTGGTAAAATATGCAAGGGTTTGAAAAAGACTCAACTTATTGGATAGACTTAATATAGATGATAAGTATTAGAATTTTGACATGATGATTGATAGCTCATAGATATGTTTTGGCTTATGGATTGATTGAATTTACAATGATAACACGTTAATTTTTTATCAGATTTTTCCATGGTGATTTTCCTTGATGTGGCTCAACATTATGGGCATAGTGATTCTTAGTGTTTAATATTGGTATTCAGTATCGATTTAGTATTGGAGTCATTGGCATTGGCACATTGGTTGAAGTGTAAACAATTATGATTCAGTATGTAGTGACCTCACTATGAATGGATGGAACTTATATGACTTATCCTTGGTGTATGCACTTACATCTAAGGATAGAAATTATTCATATTATGACCATGAGGATGGCTTAATAAAGTTTGGTTGGATGTTGCTTGGTAAATGACAGTTTTCGACATGACAATAGATAAGTTTGTAACCTAATATTTCGATGTGAACTCTACCTGGCACCTGGACTGAAGAGATTGACAATGATATTGGCGGGAACTTTTATGGCTTTGATTTGACATTTAAGGCTTCATAAGCATAGTTGGTTAATTTGATTGCACATTATTAATCTGTTTTAGGTTGATTATATTGGTTTGGTTAGTATTATGTTTCCAAAAATCATTGTATGGTTTGAAGCAAATTTCCTGAGCTTGGTATGTCCACATTGACAGTTGCTTGGTAAAGCCTGGAAGATTTGTCGATTTGAACCTCCACTTCAAAGTGGTCCAAAGTATGCCTTTGATTTTGGTTTTATATGTTGATGATCTATTCTTGGCACATAACAAGCCTCTGATGATCAAATTAAGAGGGATTTTGTCTCTGAGATTGAGATGGAAGACTTTGGCATGATGCATTACTTTTTGGGTTTAGAAGTTTGTAAAAGGAAAAGATGTCGTGAAGTTATTTTCCATGATGGAATGAAAATCCTTGGACACCCCAATGAAATTTAATTTTAAGAAGTTATGCAGAGGTATTGTTGAACCTGACTTGGCAACTGACAATTGATTGAAGCATTAATGTTCCTTGTGAACACCTATTTAGATATATGTTTTGCAGAGAACAACCTGATTCAATTCATGGTTTAGCCGCTTTATACACATTGATTTTCCACCAAGCACATTTGCATGACCAAACTTGGTCTAAGATATACTTCCAAAGATGTATGACTTCATGGATACACTAATGATGATTGGGATGAAAAAGCATTATTGATGGGAAAAGCACATATGGGTGTTGTTTTATCTTGGGATCTACCATGATATCCTGGATAAGTATGAAATAGAAGTTTGTAGATTTAAGCATGGTCGAGGTTAAGTACATTGTAGCTAGCATGTCTATGAGATAATTTGGTTAAGGAAGATATTTTGGAAAGTTGTTTGAGCAGGTTCTAGTTGCTAGTATAATATCCCTAAGGAAAATTAATAGTAAATATGCAAAACAAAATAGACAAACACGTCATGAAATTAAAACAAACCATCAGATCACGAAATTGGCACCCAACTACATTGTCTACTCATTTTATTAAATGGAAGAAGTGTACAACAAGGTGTTGGAATGTGTGCATATGGGCTTGCTCTTGGAAAGCTAGTAAAGCCCAAAATGAACAATGGAATACCCTCCTCCAATTTGCTGCTAATTTGGCTCAAGAGTTGTGTTTTTACCGCCCAGAAAAGTGTTGCTCCCTAAAATGGACTGTTGTTAGCACCTTCCTTGTTGCTCAGAAAATTCTGGGAAATTAATCTCGGCCTTTACACTAGAAACCTAGAATAACCCATGAAGGGTTTGGCCAAAGTTTGACCCTGGAATTTCGAGCCTCTTAGGCTTGGCTGGCTCTCCTTTTAAGTAAATCAACCCACCTGAGAAATTTGATGTTGAATGCTCTCAAAATTCCTGTAATCCATGTTAGAATTCTCCCCAATCCTTCCCACCGAATTTCCTCTTCAAACTCCCTTATCTCCACAACTTCCAAGAGTGCCTCTAGTTGTGACCGTGCAGTCCTTGTGCTGCTATGACTCTCCCTGCTATTGTAACTTGAATTCATGTTTCTTGTACGAATTGGGATGAAGTAGAACTCCCTCTTAGGGTTGGCACTCAAATTCCACCGAAGCAAGGGTTGAGATTTCTACTTGGAAACACCCAGTGTGTTGAACATCACATGCAAACTTGGCTCACTTCTCAAGCATACTCTTGTTAAAAGACAAATTCTGAAAATGATAGATGATGAGAAAAATGAGAGCCCCTCCTTCCTTTTGTCGATTTGCCTCCAAGGTTTCCCATGTGGGCCCACATCGAATTTCCCTCACCTTTTTTGCACCAATGAGAGCGTACTCTCCATGTGGGCCGAAAATCCTTTTTGGTGGCACCCACACTCCACCAAAGTCGCAATCTTTCCTTCAAACTCTAAAATTGGGGTGCTTCTCATGCCAAAAATTAATTGTGGGTCCCCTAGGCCCACTTATCCTAAGTGAAACAATGCAATATCCAAAAATTGAGCAAATTTTGATATTTACTTAGTGTTCAACACTAAGTAGGAATATCACAATCCTCCTCGCCAAAATGTTTCTTGTCCTTAAGCAACTGTAAAGAAGGATGTTGTAGTATTGTTCCCCCTCCTAGGTGGCATCCTCATCCTGTATATTACTCCATCGAACCAAAAACTCTCTGATGACCCTATTACGCAGATGTCTCTCCCTTAGTATCCAAAATGACCTTTGGTTCCATCACTAAGTGCCCCTCATCATCCAAGGGGGTAACTTTGTGGTTGTTGTAACATGTTGTCCCAGTGCCTTCTTTAAGCAAGACACATGAAAAACATTGTGAACTCGTCTCCTTGAGGGTAGCTCCAACTCATATGCTACCTCCCTCACCCTCCGAGTGACATGATAAGGCTCATAAAAGCGGGATTTGAGCTTCTCGACCCCCTTCTTCTTGAGCATAGACTATCTGTATGGTTGGAGCCTCAATAATACCAAGTCCCCAACTTCAAACTACCTCTCAACTCTACCCCTGTCTTCATAAATCTTATGCTGAGTTTGGGTTATTTGCAAGTTTTGCGTCAGAGCCCTCAAGATATCTTGGCTCTCTTGTATCCATTCCTTGGCCCTTGAGGTCCTGTTGTCTCCAAATATAATGTATCATAACCATATAGGGCTCAAAATGGTGACATACTTATAGACATGTGATGTGTAGTGTTGTAGCAGTATTCACCCAGTGCAGCCACCGTATCCATGATCTCTGTTATCCGGTCACATAGTTACGCAAGCAACCCTCCAACCACTTGTTAACTATATGCGTTTGTTTGTTTGTCTAAGGGTGGTAGCTAGTACTCAGGGTGAGCTCACTACCTACCAACTGGAATAGATCCTGCCAAAACCCACATATGAATCTATTGTCCTGGTCATTGATGATGGTCATCGAGAGACCATGTAGCCAAAACACCTCTCTGAAAAACAATTCGGCCACCTGTTAGGTTGAGTACTAGGATGAAATGGCAAATAAGTGAGTGTACTTCGTCAAGTAGTCCACCACTACATAGATGCAGTATTTTACCTATATTGTGGGCAGCTCAGTAATAAAATCAATCGTATGCTTTCCCATTTCCCCTCCAGAATGGGAAGTGATTGAAATAGGCCCATGGGGTGTGTCTACTCTCCCTTGTTCTGTTGGCATGTGTCACACTCCTGAATATGCCTAAGAACATCATCCTTGAGGCCCTTCCATGCAAAGTGTTCCTCGATGGTCCAATATGTCTTTGTTAACCCCTGATGCCCTGCCAATAGTGAATCATGAGTAGCGTATAGAATCTTCTCCCTCAGCGGGAAGCTAGGTTCCAAGTAAATTCGGTCTTGGTAGTAGATCACCTCATTCATCACTCAATACCGATCATCTATCACAAACCCATCAAGGACCTCACATGCAAACTTGTCCTTGGAGTACTTAAATAGTAATTATTCCCTCCAGTCTTGGGAGATGCTCATCAAGGACAAAGTGGTTGGTCTCCTAGACAACTCATCAACCACTACGTGGTGCTTCCCTTTGACATACTCAATTTCAAATTCATACACTTGTAGTTTGCTTACCCACTTCTACTGCCTCTCTTGTAACTGCTTTTACTCCAAAAAGAACCCGGGGCTATTATGATTAGTCTTCACCTTGAATCTATTCCCCACCAAGTACTGCCTGAACTTGGCCAACACATGCATGATTTCTAGCATCTCCATATCATAGATGGACTAAAGTAGCTCATGGGGCAGTAGCTTCCTATTCTCAAATGCTATAGGGTGCCCTCCCTGCATTAATATGGCCCCCACACCCACTCTTGATGCATCACACTCCAAGACGAATGGCTGAGTGAAGTCAGGAAGTGACAACACAATACAACTACTCATGACATCCTTGAAGCGATCAAATGCCTCCTGCGTTGTAGTATTCCACTTAAATCCCCCCTTCCTCTTCAAGACTATGAGTTTTGCAGCTAGCTAGGAGAAGCCTTCACAAACTTCCAATAATAAGTGCAAATGCTCACAAATCCCCTCAACTCGGTCACATTCCAGGGCTCTGGCCAATCCCGGATAGCTCTAATCTTCTCCTCATGCACCCTGACACCATATTCCCCAATGATTTTCACTAGGTAGATCATATTGGTCAGCCCAAACTCGCACTTGGATAGTTTGGCATAAAATTGTTGCTCCTTCAGAATTCGCATTACGCTCTCAAGGTGTTGCAAATGCTCTTCCCATGTCCGACTGTAAATTAGTATGTCGTCAAATAACATCAGCACTAACTTCCTCAACTGCCCATGAAACACATGGTTCATGCATTTCTGGAATGTCGCGGGTGTGTTAGTCAGCCCAAAGGGCATAACCAAGAACTCAAAGTGCCCATAATGGCATTGAAATGTTTTCTTCGAGACATCTTGGTCCCTTACCCATATCTGATGGTATCTCGACTGCAAATCAATTTTCAAGAAGAACTTCTCTCCCCTCAACTTTTCCATCAGCTCATCTATATGGGGAATGGGATAGTGGTTCTTCATCATCTTCTTGTTGAGGGCCATGTAATCGGTGCACATCCGTAAGGACTAGTCCTTCTTCTTCACCAGCACAACCGATGAAGCAAAAGGGCTAGAGTTGGGCCTGATATGCCCAAGTGCCAACAACTCATAGATGGCCCTCTTGATCTCATCCCGATAAGACTTGGGATGTCAATAAGGGATGGTGATGATGACCTGCACCCCTGGATCCAACTCGATAGTGTGCTCAAACCCTCGATCAGGTGATTGACCTGGTGGTATGTCCCCAAAAACCACTAGATACCTGTCAATAAAAGCTTGTATCTCTGAGTGTGGTGACTTGGGCTTTCCCCCAGCCTCTAAGATCCTCAACTTCACAACCCTCTCAATGTCTCCATGTCTCAAGTCAGCCTCCATCCTGTGGGCCGAAACAGTCTAAGGTGGGTAGGAGTGCATTCCTAAAGCAACACATCTTGCCATCTGGCCCTACAAACTCCATCTCCAGCTTATGCCAATCTATTGTGACGCTGCCAAGTGTATAGAGCCATTGGACTCCCAACACTATTTTGGTGTCTAGTACATCTACCATAAATAAATGATCTGTAATGGAGTAATTCCCCATGGTCATTGTCAAGCCTGGCACATAACGAGTGCACTGCATGGTTTTTTCCCCAGGCACAAGAACTGAGAATCCCTCAAACTCCTCAGTTGTGATGCCCTGCCTCTGAACGAACTGAGCATCAATGAAATTGTGGGAACCCCACTGTCCACCAAAACTGATACTCGATTCCCCTACACATTGACTCTAATCCTCATAGTTAAGAATTTGGGTACCCCACGTAGTGATGCATCGACCCCTCCAGTAGGTGCAAAGGAAAATCCCCCTCCTGCTGGTGGTGGTGGTGGTGGTCCTCCTCCTCCCTGCGGTGTTGCGTTTTCCTCTCCACTCATCCCAAAATAGGTCTCATCCTCTGCTTCGTTATTAGAGAATACCTCGATATAGTGGGCCTTGCCTACTACACACCTATGGCCTAGTGCCCATGGCTCCTGACAAGTGAAGCACATTTTCCTCCTCTAGAGATCTCTCTAGGTCTCATCATCCAGCTACCCACATCCCTTATTGGCTCTCAGTGGTGGAGCCCTGATGTCCTTCCCCCTCTGATGGAAACCATGTCTAAGGGGTAATCATGCCCTTGCCCTGGGTAGGGAACCTTGTAAACCTCGGGCTCTCCCAACTACCTCCTGCAATATAGTGGGCATGTTGGACCTTACTATGTAATGGCTCTGCTAGCCCATCCACAAACATGAAAATCCTCCTAGACTCTGACAAGTCAGACACCATCATGGACAATCATAGAAACTGAGATGTAGGTTTCTGCACTCCCTGTTTGTTTGAGCCTTGTTAGCTCCCCGGAATACTCCTCTAGATCCTTCCTCTCAAATTGCTCCAACAGCCTCATAGTGAAATCATCATAGGAAGTCACTCTGCATGTCCCAATGTGGTTAACCCCTGGAACCACTAGTCATGGGCTTCCCCTTCCAGATGAAACATGGCAATCTTGATTGCCTCTCCTTTTGTCATTTGGTTCAGCTAGAAATAAACATCCAACTTTTCGACCCTTACCTTGGTCAAGCTCTTGGAGGACCCATCAAAGGTTGGGATAAATAGCCTCCCCATAGTGTGTTGCAAATTTGTCCCCTTCATATAACCTCATCTGTTTTGTCCTATGGGCTTGTTGTTGCCCTTCAACTGACATAAATCTTTGAAAGTGATGGCCCTCCCAAATTCAGGCCCATAAGACTGATACTCTAGGAAATAGTCCCCATAAGGTGCTTCCTTCTACTCTGGTTGCCCACCTGCTTCAGATTGTAGGAATGTAGGAATGGTGGATCTAGGGCATGTATTCTAAATCAATGGCATGTTTGCATGGAGATATGCATGGTGATGTGAGGTGCCATATCCTTCTACATAGTGGAAACCCCCTTGGACTCCCTTACCCTTGTCTCCATTACCATTTCACTGGCCCATTCCTTCAATGTTTCAAGACAAATCATGTACTTCCTTCAATAGGAGTTGGGAAAACTCCTTATCCTCCTCCCTTTTGTCTCCTTCGTTATCCCCCATGTCGGTTTCCTCTACCTCCGGTTCTGTATTCATAGGATCAAGGATGATCTCTAACGGTCATTCCTTGCTCCTATACCTCTGCCTATGGTATGTCATGTTCTTCCTATCCTCTAGTGTCATAGACTACGCTGCTCCCACAAGTTGTGCCAAGTCTATGAACTTTGGTACCCCTGTAATGTCCCTAAGGAAAATTAATAGTAAATATGCAAAGCAAAATAGAAAAACACATAATGAAATTAAAACAAACCATCAAATCACGAAATTAGCACCCAGCTGCATTGTCTACTCATTTTATTAAATGGAAGAAGTGTACAACAAGGTGCTAGAATGTGTGCACCTGGGCTTGCTCTTGGAAAGCTAGAAAAGCCCAAAATGAACAATGGAACACCCCCCTCCAATCTACTGCTAATTCGGCCCAAGAGTTGCGTTGTTACTGCCTAGAAAACTATTGCTACCTGAAATGGACTATTGTTAGAGCCTTCCCTATTGCTCAGAAAATTTTGGGAAATTAATCCCAACCTCTACACCAGAAACCCAGAATAACCCACAAACAATTTGGCCAAGGCTTAACCCCAAAATTTTGACCCTCTTGGGCTTAGCTAGATCTCCTGCTGGGTAAATCAACCCACCTGAGAAATTTGATGTTGAATGCTCTCAAAATTCATGTAATCCCTGTTAGAATGATCCCCAAGCCTTCCCACCGAATTTCCTCCTCAAACTCCCTTATCTCCACAACTTCCTGAAGTGCCTCTAGTTGTGATTGTGCATTCCTTGTGCTGTTGTGACTCTCCCTACTATTGTAACTTGAATTCATGTTTCTAGTATGAATTGGGATGAAGTAGAACTCCTAGGGTTGGCACTCAAATTCCACTAAAGCAAGGGTTGGGATTTCTGCTCGGAAACACCTGGTGTGTTGAACAACACATGCAGACTTGGCTCACTTCTCAAGTGTGCTCTTGTTAAAAGACAAATTTTGAAAATGATAGATGATGAGAAAAATGAGAGCCCCTCCTTCATTTTTTCAATTTGCCTCCAAGGCTACCCATGTGGGCCCACATCGAATTTCCCTTACCTTTTTCGCATCAATGAGAGTGTATTCCCCATGTGGGTCGAAAATCCTTTATGGTGGCCCCCACACTCCACCAAAGTGCAATATTTCCTTCTAACTCTAAATTTTGGGTGCTTCTCATGCCAAAAATCAATTGTGGGTCCCCTAGGCCCTCTTCTCCTAAGTGAAACAATGCAATATGCCAAAATTGAGCAAATTTTGATATTTACTTAGTGAAACACTAAGTAGGAATATCACAAATGCAGTGATATATTGTGACAACAAGAGTGGGATCTAATTGGCAGAGAATCTCGTATACTACTTGGACTAAGATATCTTCATATATTGAGACAATGTTATTGTATGAGACAAGCTTAGGCTTGTGATTGTTGCCTCCATGAGAGGGAGGATGAATAAGGTATCCCTTTTTTATGATATGTATTTGTTCTAACATAATATTTGATCTGATGTCCTTCATGAACAAGAAAATAGAGGATTGTTGCTCTTGGTAATATATAAGGCAGTATCATTGAAATTTTCAAGCAAGTATCGGATATGACCACATTGATATGTTTATGATCTACAGAGAGAAGGGATGGTCGAGGACATTGAGCTAGTTCTTCCCCCCTATCTGAGATCCCAGGGTGAGGAATCGAGCTGTAGAGCTCATAGGGTTTAGGTATCTATGAAAAATAGGGTATCACCCCTATCTGACACCCATAGGGTGGAAGACGTAGCTCCCCTATCTTGGTATGGTAGAGTATACCCCAGCTGGCATCATACCCACAAGTCGTGCTTGTTTGGGAATGTAGCTCCTCATCTCACCAACAGGTTGAGAAAGCTTGGGGTGTGTGATCCTTACCTTTGGTAAGTCGAGTATCTCACCCAAGATGGATTATGATGCAGGCCTTCTACCACTTGAATCTTGAGGGTCATTATTGGGAAGATCAGTATGTAATAGGATGGATGAGATATTGTATCTCTCCTATTTCTCAACATAGGGTGGATGACGTATGCTCCCCTATGAGATGACTTCGGTGAGAATCTCCCATAGGACCTTCCCCACTATCATAGACATGAGGTGAGAGTGTCCCATAGGACCTTCCTCATTGCCAGTGGATTATGTGTTGAGCTGTGCTCCTTGATATGGTTCTAGGTTGAGCAGGGCTCCTTGATGTTGTTCTAGACTGAGATAATATCTCTGAAGTTATTGAGGTTGGTAGCTTGGGCTCCTCTCCGATGTCAAATTCTTCTTATTTTTTAGATTCGAGAGTGTTTTGTTGAAAAAAGTGTAACTAGGTTCAATCTTCATGACATTTTAATTATATTTTTGTAAAATGAATTTATTATTCCTTGCTGCATGGGTTTCATGAGCAAGAGGTCTATTTATTTAGTGGCCCCCATTGAGAACGTTAGGATGTCAAAGAGTTAATGTCATGTGTAATGTGTACAAAGTATAAACAACCCTCCAAGAGAAGCACAAGAAGAAGTCTGCAAGCTAAATGATGAAGAAGAGCAGCTATGTCAATGTCAAAATATATATTAATGACAAGTTGGCTCAAATAATAGACACATCCTTTCATTGTGACATGTCGGCTTATTTTTGGGAGAAACCACTATATATACCCCATCAAAGTCTACACAGAATAGTGACATAGAACTTGGACATCACTTTAATCTCGAATAAGTACAGAATTCGAATAGGCTGCAGGAGGGTTCTCGGGTGCCTCTGCAATTTCGTAGGTTATTATAGTGAGAAAAATTGCAGTCTAATACTCCTCGGTGGTGGAAATGTAATGTCCCTTCCTAATAATTTTCCCAAGGTGAGAAGAAAATAAATTTTTGGAAATTTTGTTATTTTTGACTATAATAAAACGTTATGGGAGAACTTAGGAGAAAGGGGGTCGATGTGCTTTTAGTGGATTGTGGGTGCCACTTACCCACCCAAAAATACGCACCCCATGAAGGCAATTCAATTTTCCTAAGTGGGGATCGAAATATTTGATGGGACCCACATGGGGCCCAAGTGAGCAGCATTTGTGTCCTTTTTTATCATTTGATAATTTCATTGGTGCTTTGGTTGTTTAGCTAAGCTACAAGTGTTGTTCAGCACAAGAGCTTCCCAAGGAGTGAAGTTCATCCCTCTCTTTGGTGGACTTCAAGTGCCACCCTAGGAGGGCTTCCTTGATCTATATCGAGTTGCCACTTTTTAGAGGAGAATTTGCAGTAGGAAATACAGTCAAACACCCACTTCGAGTTGCTAGTCAAAGAGCCTACATCATCCTCACTCAGGACTATGCAATCACAAGAGGGGGGCCACTTGGTCGGAGGATTAACCGGAGGAATGGGGAGCTGGGTTGTGAAGAGATTGTTGGGAGACTGATTTGGGGAGGTTTCCAACTTTATGGTAGCAAGTTACAATAGTTTTTAGTTACAGGCAGTGAGTCCCAGTGTTGGAGGAGGGCCAATCCCTAAGGGATCGAAATTGGCAGGTCAAAACCAGGCAAAACCCTTCTGGATTTTTCTAGGTTTTTGGAGAGGAGTAAATCCCTAAAGTTGCAAAAATTTATGGGTTGTTTTGAGGGGGTAAATCAGGGGCTGAAGTCAGCCAGCAATGTAGTTTTGAGGGGACAATGCAGTATTCTGAGGGAAACAAAAATAACAGCAGTTGGGAACTTTTGCATCATCCACCTGAGGCTTGTAGCTTTCCTTGTGCAAGCCCAAGTGCACCTCATCCAACATCTTTGTACCCCGACATATTTGATTAATAAAATTTGGCCATTTGGGTGTTTATGATAAATTCATCTTTAAATGTTCCTTACTGAATAAATTTTCATTGTGAATGTTATGGTTTGTCTTTTTTATCAATGAAATCTTCCATTAGGAATATTACAGTGGTATCAGAGCATGTTCTTGGCCAGAGTGGGGAATAAGAGCGAGTGATGCCACCGAGATACCAAGGACTGGTTTTTCCAAAGAAGTCAGGGTAGAGGCAAAGGCAGGGATCAAGGTAGAGAAGAGGGGCTAGACCCATTTTCAGACAGTGAAGTGGATAACATCAGAGGCCAGATGGAGAAATAGGAAGAGAATGAGTAGCCCAGAAAGAGGAACACGGACCAGGTCTTAGAGTAGTTGTTGAGGACCAACCAACAGATGATGAGGCAAGGGCATTTGATGATGGACATGATGCAAAAGGTGTTGAGTATGCAGATGTGTGGAAGGACAGAGGGAGAACCTCAAGGTGAAGGAGGTTCCAGAGTGGGAGAAGTCAGTCATACCTATCAGCTTCCACACACCCCACAGTGTTGGCAAGTTGACCACCCCATAATGCCTCATTTCATGGAGGAGGCTAAGCCAGAGAGAGCCAGACCCGGTTTCAGATTTGGTACATTTTGTCACTTCAGGCATTGATGAGTATGAGGGGCTAGATGGTTGGATCAAGAGGGTGATTTCTTTTGGAGAGTACATCCACCTCAAGGAGAGGCGCGCTAATGGGACTGGAGGAAACTATAGGGGAGGAGCATCCAACAAAGGTGTGCAGAAGCTTTCGGGGAAGATTACACTCCCAAATTTCGATGGGTCAGCAAAGAGCTCATCTAAGGTGTGGATCCAAACACTTGATACATATTTTCACCTAAATCCCATGAGGGAAGATGATGCCATACACTTTTCCATCCTTCACTTGCAAGGTGATGCCCAGGAGTGGTGGTATCATGGGCTGATCACGTTGGGGCACCTTCACATCACCACTTATACAGAGTTCACCAGGAGATTGTTGGAGAGGTTTGAAAGGAAGGATCTAAAGCTACACTTCTAAGAGCTTACCCACTTGAGACAGAATGGCAGTGCAGAGGTCTACATTACAAAGTTCTAGAGACTTGCAGTGATGGTGACAGATATTTCGGGAACAGTTGATCATGTTGTTTGTGGAGGGGCTTGTTGAGCCTCTGCATGGCTGGATGAGGGATTACAAGCCCACATCACTACATGATGCCATTTCTAGGACCTAGGACATGATTGATGCGGTGCCCAAGAGCCGGGATTTTGTTCCCACAAGACCCACAACCACATCAAGGGAAATAGATGTGAGGCCACCACAGAGAGATGGAGGACGTAGCTAGTTGGATGATGACACCCAGAGGGACCTCGGGAGGAGGAGGTTGTGCTTCACGTGCCAGGAGCCTTGGGCACCAAGGCACAAGTGCACCAAGGGAAAAGCCCATTTCATCAATGTGTTATTAGATAATGAGCCTGAGGAGGAGGAGGCTGAGGCAGGAGAGGAGTCGGGAGATGAGGGGGGACCATCATCAAGAGGGCCACCACCACCACCACCTAGAGGAGGGGCATTTGCCCCAACCGAAGAAGCCCTCGTTTCACTTCAGGGTGTGCTGAATTATTTGACAGTCGAGATCAGGGGCACTATATAGGGACAACATGTGTCAGTCTTGGTTGATAGTGGGACCACCCACAATTTCATTGATTCCCAGATGGTGGAGTGTAGGGGCATCCAGATAGCTACATTTGAGGGGTTCTCAGTTTTTGTACTCAGAGACTGGACCATGCATTGTACAGAGTATGTACCTAGGTTGACCTTGAAGATGGGGAACTACTCACTCACTCACTATTTCTTCATGGATGATTTCCTCGACACCCATGTGGGGTTGGGTGTCCAGTGGTTATATGCATTGGGGAAGGTCACGACTGATTGGGAGAAGCTCGAGATGGAGTTACAAGGTCCAAATGAGAAGTCGGTAATACTGAGGAGAATACACTCTTATCCCCCTTAGACAGTTTCAACCCACCAGATGGAGGCAGATCCACGCCATGGAGATGTGGAGTGGGAAGTTGAGCTACTGGTTTCAGAGTTGGGGACAAAACACAAGTCATACATCCAAATATACTCACCCTATTGGAGAAGCACCATGGGATTTTTGGGGATGTCCCACCAGGTAGACTGCCAGATCATGGATTTTAGCACACCATTGAGCTAGATGAGGGGATGAACAAAGTCATCACCACCCCTTATAGGCACTTGAAGGCCTATAAGGATGAGATAGATGGGGCCATTTAGGAGTTTTTAAGGTTGGGACACATTAGGCCTAGCTCGAGTCCATTTTCTTCTTTCGTGGTGCTGGTGAAGAAGAAAGATGGGATGATGCGCATGTGCATAGACTACGAGGCTCTCAATAAAAAGACCTTGAAGAACAGGTACCCCATTCCACACATAAATGAGCTGATGGACAAGCTTAGGGGAGTTAAATACTTCTCTAAGATAGATTTGCGCTCACGGTACCACCAGATTCGCATGAGGGAGCAGGATATCCCGAAGACTGCTTTTCACTGCCATTATGGACTCTTTGAGTTCTTCTTGATGCCCTTTGGGCTAACCAATGCTCTAGCCACATTCTATTCCTGTATGAATCATGTGTTACGTAGATAGCTGAGATGTTTTGTTGTAGTCTTCTTCGATGACATACTCATTTCCAGCAGAACATGGGAGGAGCATCATTAGCATTTGGAGGAGGTGCTCCACATACTTGAGGAGCAGCAGATGTACGTGAAGTTGTCCAAATGTGAGTTTGGGCTAATAGAGATGTTCTACTTAGGGCATGTGATTAGGGAGGATGGAATGAAGGTGCATAAGTAGAAGATTTGGGCAATTCTAGATTGGCCCACACCCGACAACGTGATGGAGCTGAGGGGTTTCCTGGGCATTTGTACTACTACTAGATATTTCTGAGAGGTTTCTCACAGCTTGCAACATCTCTTATAGATTTGACAAAGAGGGGAGATTTTGTGTGGACGAAAGTGGTAGAGGAGGCCTTCATAGGCTTCAAGGGGGTCATGAGCAGTTGTCTAGCCTTAGCATTGTCGAATTTCACACGGCCATTTTTGTTCGAGTGTGATGCGTTTGGTGAAGGGATTGGGGTTGTTTTGACACATGGGGGCCATCCTATTGCATTTGAAAGTAGGAAATTGCAGCCTCACAAGAGGTTGTACTCTATGAAAGACAAGGAGATGTTGGCAGTGATGCATGCACTGGCCAAATTCAGTCAATATTTATTGGGCAACCAATTCAAATTGAAGATGCATCACAACAATCTTCACTTCCTCCTTGAGCAGCAGTCCTTAGAGGAGAGGCAGCAGAAATGGGTGAGTAAGCTCCAGGCTTATGACTTTGAGATAGAGTAAGTGAAGGGAAAACACATCGTGGTACCTGATGCCCTCTCTAGGAGACCCACTACTCTATCTTTGATGGATGTTACATAGGATTGGAAGGCTCAACTATTGGTTGAGTACTCTAAGGATAGGTAGGCTTGCGACATCTTGGATGGCATGCACCGAGATGACCGATTCTGGGTGACGGACGATGTGATCTACTACAAGGATCAGATCTATTTAGTGCCAGGATCGTAGCTGAAGGAGAGGATCATGTAGGTAGCCCATGATTCTCCATTAGCAGGGCACCCAAGTTTCCTCAAGATATACCATGCTGTCAGGGAGAGGTTCTCCTGACAGGGACTAAAAGGGGATGTACTGAAACATGTGAGGGAGTGCGTGGGTTGCCAGAGGAACAAAGTGGAGCTGAGACACCCAGGCAGTTTGCTACATCCGCTCCTCATTCCAAAGAGAAAGTCGGAGAGCATATCCATGGACTTTATCACGGGACTTCCAGCAGCACACAGGCAGGACTGCATCTATGTGGTGGTCGACAGACTCACCAAATTCACCTACTTCTTTGCTATTTCATCGAGATCTTCAACTTCCCAGGTGGTTGAGTTATTCTTTTAGGAGGTTTTCTAGATGCATGGTCTCCCCAAGACCATCGTGAATGACAGGGACAACAGATTTATGGGGATTTTTGGTAGGAGTTGATCCGGTTAGTGGGTACGGAACTTACACCCAACACTAGCTATCATCCCCAAACCAACGAGTAGACATAGATCATGAACAAGTGGCTGGAAGGGTACCTACACAACTATGTGACTCGATAGCAGAGAGCATGGGTCAAGTGGCTACAGCTCGGGGAGTTTTTCTATAACACAACTTATCACATGTCCATCGGTATGACCCCTTTCCGAGCACTTTATGGGTATGATGCACTTTCTTTTTCTGACATGGTGTTTGGAGACAGCAGGGTCCCAGGAAATTGGATTGGGTTCAAGAGAGCTAGGAGATTCTCCAAGCTCTCAAGAACAACTTGCAAGTGGCCCAGAATCAACAAAAGGTATATGCTAATAAAAATAGGGTGGAGAGGCACTTTGAGGTAGGGGACATGGTCTACTTACACCTACAACCATACAAGCAATATTCGCTCAAGTAGAAAGGAGCAGAGAAGCTTTGTACTTTGCTTTTATGGACCATATAAGGTGGAATAGAAGGTGGGAGAGGTGGCCTACGAATTAGAGCTACCTAAGGAGAATTGGATTCACAATGTGCTTCATGTTTCATGCCTGAAAAATACATTGGGTAGCATATTATAGCAACGGTTGAGTTTCCTCCCTTGGATGATGAGGGGGACTTGGTCTTGACGCCTGAAATCATATTGGACACCCAGGAGAAGAAGTTGAGGAACAAGGTGATCAAGGAGTACCTGGTCAAATGGAAGGATTTTCTAGGAGAGGATTCCACGTGGGAAAGTGAACAAATCTTGAAACATCCAGTTTTGCAGTTGCTTGGGGACAAGCAACATCTGGGAGGGGAAGATGTCCCTTCCTAATAATTTTCCCAAGGTGAGGAGAAAATCATTTTTTGGAAATTTTTTTATTTTTGGCTATAAGAAAATTTGATGGGAGAACTTAGGAGAAAGGGGGTTGATGTGCTTTTAGTGGATTGTGGGGGCCACTTACCCACCCAAAAATATGCACCCCATGAAGGCAATTCGATTTTCCTAAGTGAGGATAGAAATTTTTTATGGGAACCACGAGGGGCCTAAGGGAGCAAGAATAAATAGGAGGAAGTGAGCAGCATTTGGGGCCTTTTTTATCATTTGAGAATTTCGTTGTTTCTTTGGTTGTTTAGCTAAGCTACAACTATTGTTCAGCACAAGAGTTTCCCAAGGAGTGAAGTTCATCCCTCTCTTCAATGGACTTCGAGTGCCACCCTAGGAGGGATTCCTTGATCTATATTAATTTGCCACTTGTAGAGAAGAATTTGTAGCAAGAAAGTGAGTCAAACACCCACTTTGATTTGTTGGTCGAAGAGCCTGTGTCATCCTCACTCAGGACTACGCAGTCACTAGATTGGGGTCACTTGGTTGGAGGATTAACCGAAGGATTAGGGAGTTGGGTTGTAGACAGATTGTTGGGAGACTGATTTGGGGATATTTCCAGCTTTGTGGCAGCAAGCTACAACATTTTTCAATTACAAGTAGTGAGTTCTAGTGTTGGAGGAGGGCCAATCCTCAAGAGATCAAAATTGGCAGGTCAAAACCAGGCAAAACCCTTTCTAGGTTTTTTGGGGTTTTTGGAGAGGAGTACATCCCCAAAGTTGCAAAAAATTCTAGGTTGTTTTGAGGGGGTAAATCGGGGGCTGAAGTTAGCTAGCAGTTCAGTTTTTAGGGGACAACACAGTATTTTGGGAGCAGAAAAAATCACAGTAGTTGGGCACTTTTGTATCATCCACTTGAGGCTTGTAGCTTCCCTTGTGCAAGCCCAAGTGCACCTCATCCAATTTATTTTTACCCCCGCATATTTGAGTAATAAAATTTGGCCATTTCAATGTTTATGAGAAATTCTTGTTTACATGTTCCTTACTGAATAAAATTTCATTGTGAATGTTATGTTTTGTCTTTGTTATCATTGAAATCTTCCATTAGGAATATTACAGGACTTCTAATCATGTCTGAAATCATGATCTCAGTGCAAGGAAAGCAGTCATCATCTCGGTGTTACAAGTAGTAATGAAGGTCTCAATATTGGTTACGGTCTCGGACTACGAACACAGTGAAGCAACTTCACTATTTCGGCATATGTGTGAAGAGAAAGATCTTAAAGTGACACTCTATATCAGTGAATCTAAGAGCATCTCTACTATATATCTCAGATCTCTTTGTTGTGGAGAAGATCTTGGTAAGGACACAACAGTAATGGAGATCTTTTTGGTAGTGCAGCAAGGTGCAAAAATGATGTAACAGTAATGGGGATAGAGATGATCTCAGTGTGCAACAATGATCTAAGTAGAAATGGATCAATGATGAAGCAGCAGTGATTATGATCTCAGTAGTGAAAAATAAGAAGATTTTTATCTTGGTCTTGGAGTGGCATGATAGGTCAAGGGTCATGATCTTGGTATTCATCAATTGGAATATCTATAAGAAAAAATGTGTGCAGGATTTCCTCTCCAAGAGGGAGAGGTTTTGGCCCTGGCAGAAAGCCAACATATTTTGTTCTTGTCTCTTGTATTTTGGTAACTATTTGATGAAGTAAGAAATACACACACTAATGATGTCAAGAGAAGATTTTTCTAATAAGAAAAAGTTAAAATACCTCACAAATAGTTATCATGACTAGAAGAATCTCATTAATTATATCTGCGCTAGATTCTTCAACATGGTATCAGAGCTAAGGTGTTGAACTCAAAGGAAGGGTAGCAAAAGAGACATATAAGGATCAGTATTCAAAAAGGGCATCAAAACAAGTTTAAGGGTTTTGTCAAAATTAAAGAAACAAGTCTACAACAACAAGGTAACTCCACATCAAGAACTTGTGTCTCCACATTACCACCATCAAAACACCACTAAGACTCTCATCAAGATATATACAAAGCTGTGAAACTCAAAGGGCCTCAAAATGAATATCTTATCATCTTGGAAAATATTGAAACGGTCCAGACCTACCCTACAAAAGAATGCATTGTTATGTTCAAGGTTATAATCAAGCAAGGATCATCTCCTTACCCGAGAATAAAATCATCCAAGGAAGCAGCAAATCATCCCTATCAAAAGGAGCAACCTTTTTCTATTAGTAAAAGACTTTCTCATTTGAAATAATATCATCCAAGAAGAAGCCCTCATATATCTTCAACCATCATCAAAGAAATCAAGGTGAATATTTCATCTTCACATGACAAGTAAGTATCTTTCCAATCTATAAAATTTGGTTGAATAACTTCATGATTACAAGGACATCTATAGGTTGGATGGGTCATCAAGATTCCTTGCATGAAGAATGAGGATAGACATAGTCCTCTAAGTAGTTTAAGTCATTAAAAAGTCTCCTTTGAATTCATGGAAAGGGATACTTATGAAAGATCCACTCATATAGCAATATTGGAGACATCAAAGAAAAACTCACTCTCAAAAGGTGCAATGAAGAAGGTCACGTGGAATCTGATCTTCATGAAAGTAAAAGGGCATCAAGGGATGTATGATATCTTCATAAGATCCCATCTACAATATCTAGGAAGGAAGATAATCATCATCATTCTAACTGATATTCAAGGTAACAAATGTCCATGAAAAAAAAGTTACCTCATTCAACAACTTGTGGTCTCTATAATAGATAGAGAAAGACAAGTTAATGGAAAAAATATTGAAGGTTAAAAGAACTCAACCATGTGCAGAAAGGGAAGGCGAGGTTGGTCCTCAAGCAAGACAAAATAAGTACAGCTAAGTTTCAATGCTATAGAAATATTTTGGAAGCTCATATCACTAAAAGATGGAGGAAGTTGAAGAAAAGGGCCAAGGAAAGAGGGATTAACAAATCTCTCCTATGAGTAAGATAGTATCCCTTACAAAAGAGTCATATCATAAGCTCCTAAATCTTGTGCTACAAGATATGAAAATGATAATAAGATGCATCATGGAATCATGGAAGCCTTAGAAACAAGAGCTCATGACATCACAATGGGAATCATGAAGGACAAAATCCATAGCAGAAAAACATGTAGGATATAGCTCTTGGGAACCTCAGTGGAAAATGAAGCAAAAGAAGGAATCATCTAAGATAAGTCTCATCATACATTAAGTCAAAAAGGAAACAACTTCCAGATGGGGATATAATAGATCCACAAAATTCTCTGATGGAATCCTCATCGTAGGGTTCACTAATCTAGAGAGGAAGAAAGTGTTTCAACAAGAAATCAAACTTATGGAATCCATGAGATGATGATATGATGACATGAGAAGATCAAGGGATTGAAGATATTTTCAATCAAAGAAGCTATTGGAAGAAGCCTCGATGACCTGAAGGTAAAATAAGGTATGTATTTTTGTGTTTAATATTATAATGTCATGTCATATGGTTGCAGGTAACATGGATCATATGGTTGCAGGTAACATGGATCATTACTTCTATCTTAAGAAGCATGATCAATATAAAAAGGATATCCTCCTCTCAAAGGATTCAGGAAGGCATAAGTCACACTAAGTCACACTAGATGAAATCAACATAATATGTCCTCATATGAAGTATGAGGTGATTGAATACAATGAAGAAACTATCATTGAAAGCTACCAGGAATGGAATGTGTGAGGAAGGAAGAGATCATGAGATATGAAACCATGATGAAAGCAATCAACATCCAAAAGACCAAAAAGATTTGACTAGGAAATCTCTCAGAAAGATATAAAGACTCTGATGAAAGTTTGAAAAAGATGAAGACCCTTGACAATGGATATCTTTGGGAGATGTGTCAATATGTGTTCAAGATGTTGATAACTACAAGAAGATGTCGTGATGAAGATCTATCTAGTAAGGTATGATTTAATTTAATATGATGTTTTGATTTCTTAAATAATATCTGGATAATGCAGGGCTACTCGAACAAGAGTTGCAAATACAAGTACAACTAGCATTCATGTGGTGGATGGAAGAAGCATTATGAGAAATAAGTAGTCATATAATGAAGGTTCCAAACATGAAGAAGGCCACTTTCCATGAAGAAAGGAATGACATGATGAACTAATGAGGAAAGTGATCGATGGTTGTTTCCCTACAAGGAAGAAGCTCAACTGATTTTCATGACATCAAGGAGAGAAGTTGATGAAGAAGTTGAAGTACCCATGAAGAAAGAAGTTGTTGATATATAGAAGAGTCCCTATCTAAGAGGGAGATCTGACAAGTCCCTGATCAAGAGGGAGCTTGGATTCGATCACCCCTGATTAAAAAGGTGTGACAATTGTGTTTTCTATTTCATGTGCCATGCACTAGACCAGGACTAATAGCCATAAGTCTAGGTGAAGGCCATGAAGAGAAATGAAGACACATGATATCCTCCCTAGTTGAGAGGGAGAGATAGACACAACATTCTTGTCTTCACTTTGGAAGAAAGAATGGAGGATTGGGTAATCATCTTGCATATGACGCTCTTTGAGGATGTGTAGGTCATCCAAGACAAGAGTAGGAAAGAGGACCGATATTCTTTGAGTGTTGGGAACCCAAGATAAGAATAGTCCTAGAAGGTCATACTTAGTGAACACCTGAGTGGGTATGTACCTTGAGAGACAATGATGAAGGTGTCTATAGTCATTGGTCTTGCCAACATTGTGCTCTAATCTGATGAGAGATAGAGTTTCCAGTCAAGGCCTTGTTATGGAAACAATATTGGTTACTATGATGCTATACAGATGGGTTACCAATATGATTCTTCTCATGAGAAATTCTTCAGATTGAGAATGACCAAGCATCATCATAAATACCTCCCTAGTTAAGAGGGAGTATTGAAGAAAGTGTAACTAGGTTCGGTCTTCATGACATTGTAATTATGATTTCTATAAAATGAATTTATTATTCCTTGCTACATGGGTTTCATGAGCAAGGGGTCTATTTATTTATTTTCTCCCATTGAGAGCCTTAGGATGTCAAAGAGTCAATGTCATGTGTAATGTGTACAAAGTGTAAAGAGCCCTCCAAGACAAGCACAAGAATAAGTCTACAAGATAAAGGATGAAGAAGAGTAGCTATGTCAGCCTCAAAATATATATTAATGATAAGTCGGCTCATATAACAGACACACCCTTTCACTATGACATGTCAGCTTATTTTTGGGAGACTAACCACTATATATACCCCGTCAAAGTCTATGCAGAAAAGTGACACAAAACTCGAACATCACTGTACTCTCGGATAACTACAGACTTCGGATAGGGTGCAGGTGGTTTCTTGGATGCCTCTGCAATTTCGTAGGCTATTACAGTGAGGAAAATTGCAATCTAATACTCCTCGGTGATGGCAAACTTAGCATGTCTGCAATCATGACCTTGGTGCAAGGAAAGGAGTCATCATCTCGGGTTTACAAGTACTAATGAAGATCTCAATAATGATTACAGTCTTGGACTACTAACACAGTAAAGCAACTTCACTATTTCGACATATGTGTGAAGAGAAAGATCTTGAAGTGACACTCTGTCTCATTGAATCTAAGAGCAGCTCTATTATATATCGCATATCTCTTTGTCGTGGAGAAGATCTCGGTAAGGACACAGCAATAATGAACATATTTGTGGTAGTGCAGCAAGTTGAAATAATGATGTAACAGTAATTGTGATAGAGATGATCTCAGTGTGCAGCAATGATCTAAGTATAGATGGATCAATGATGAAGCAACAGTGATGATGATCTCAGAAGTGACAAAGAAGAGGATTTTTGTCTTGGTATTGGAGTGACATGATAGGTCAAGGGTCATGGTCTTGGTATTCATCAATTGGAATCTATATAAGAATAATTTTGTGCGGGTTTTCCTCTCCAAGAGGGAGAGGTTTTTGCCCTAGCAGAAAGCTAACATCTTGTGTTCTTGTCTCTTGTATTTTGGTAACTATTTGATGAAGTAAGGAATACACACACTAATGATATCAAGAGAAGATTTTGCTAATAAGAAAAAGTTAAAAAATCTCACGAATAGTTATCATGACAAGAAGAATCTCATTAATCATGTCTACCCTGGATTCTTCAACATGTTCAACATATGAGAAAATACACAAAGATAAGCAGAGATGAGAAGGGATGAGCATATATGAGCAGAGATAAGCAGAGATGAACAAAGATGAAATTTTATGATGATGAGATACTTCTGATGAGACATATATTGCAGTCGGTAATTTCTCCCTGATTGAGAGGGAGTGTTAATTTTGGAAGCTCAAGGAAAAATTCCCTCCTTTGGACAATATTCCTCATCAAGGAAGACCCCTACTAGCCCTTGGAAGAATTTAATTTGGTTAAGGAAAAATATATTTTAATATGGAAACAATTAGAAAATCAGAAAGGCAGAAAGATTTTCTTTATATAGATAATTACTTGTGACTTTCTTATATTTATGTTCTTTTATCTTTTAGTTCATCAAGCAATTACCAAAAACAATAGCACAAAGATAATAAACACCAGATATAGGCAAACAGTCAGGGAAAAACACATATCTAGGGGAAAACCCAATCAACAATTCTTCCTTCAATAGTTTCATGAGATAATCGAAGACTCTTGACCTAGACAAAGGCTTTCTCCACACCAATTCATCCCTTTCTTCCTTCTGCAGATGATAACCCTCTAGCAACAACTTCGACCTAGTAGTAACAACTTCGACCTGGCAGCAACTGGAAGCACCAACAACTTCGAATTGATAATAAATACTTTGATCTTCCTAGATACTTCACCTGGCTGAGAGATAGATGGCCCAAAACTTTGCTTTTTTATGTCTTCTTCCTTATTTTCCAATTTCATACCCTTTTCTAGCTCCTTTACCAACTTCGCATGTTTTAGTCACCTTGGCTTAAAGATCAAACTTGTATGTGACAAATGAATTGAGCTGGTCTGTATATATGCCCTTCTAGTGAGGTCGAATAACCCCTCTTGAAGTTGAATTGATCTCCTTGAGGTCAACTTGGTGTGGAGGTGACAAATATCATATTTCACTCAATATTAATTCATTTTACATGATTCAAAAGCCCAAGAAGGGTCTCGTTAAATGGACAATGACTCTAATGACTTAGAATAAATCCTCGAAGTCCTCAATGGGGACTTTGACCTAAAACATGATGACCCAAGCATGAAACCCATGCTTTCATAAGTCATTATAATAATAATAAAAATACCTTCTTCATTATTTTGATAAATACATTTCATTGCAAGCCAAATACATTTTATGAAGACCAAACCTAGTTACATTCTTCAACACTCCCTCTTAACTAGGGAGGTATTCATAATAACAAGTACAAGGAAGATATCAAAACATATGAACTATGAAGATTTAGGCACCACAATGCCATGGACTAGATTCCTAACTAGGGCAATCTATCAAAGGTCCTCCAATGGTTTAGGCACTCACAGTGTCATGGACTAGATTCCTGACCAAGGAAATCTATCTGGGTGGGACTAAGATGGCCTAAAGCTTTCAACCAATCTAGGTACCATCAGGCTTTCTTGCTAACCATCAACCCAGGGATTTAGGTGTGTATCCGAGGTCAGAGCTCTATGACCAATGCCACCCTCCCTACTTTGGGATCCATACATCAATACAAAGTGGTAGCCAAATGTCCTCCCAGGCAATGTGTCTTATACACAAAGCCTCAACATTCCCGATTATTCCAATCGGTAGCAAATCCTCCCCGATCAAACAGTTCGGTAACAAATATCTCCCAATCAAACTAAATAGTAACCAACATGTAAAACATGTTATCAGACCTCTGAGATATTTACCTATACAAACACAACCCCAATCAGTAACAAAAGTTCAAATGTACATAAGTAAATATGAACCTCTGGGGTCTTTCAGACAACTCGATGTTGCTTCTCAATTCATCACAGTAGGACTTTGAGGTTTTCCAAACAAACCTTGACAAAGTTTTCCTCAATCATTCAGCTTCCTTTCATACTTCACATATAGCAACCAAATCCATCTTTCCTTCTTTCAGCGGCACCTTAATATGTGTTCTCCAATTTATTCTTCAAGATATTCATCATGACAATAGTATGCCCTCCCTCTCAACTTGGGCGATATACTTCTTTCTTTATCCAGGTTCCCATTTAACTTAGGAGATCAACTTCTTTTCTACGACATCGGAGAATATTTCATGGCTTCCATTATTCTTATCTGAGACATCTTGCTCATCATCATTCATATAACTTCATTCTTCATGCTTATTCACCAAATCAAATTTACTTATGAATATCTTCAACATTTTGGAGATTATGTACTTGCGCGACTTAGATAGAAAGTACAACGAAATACATATATATAAGCATGAACTTAACTATTTTAGAATCATACAATAATAGAAGAATTAGATATTCAACATCAAATACCTAAACTTAGTTAGGTTTACAAACAAGAAACACATACTTTTATACTTCAACTACATGTCAGAGTTTTGTCATAAACCCTAAATTTCATTATCAAGATTTCAAGCACCTCAATGAAGATATCAACCTTCATTACATCTAGGGCTTCAATATTTCTTCCAAATATGTGGCATACCCTACTACAATATACTACAAACCCTGGAAGCAATTCAAATGAATATAGTTCTACAATGCATCCAACAATTTTGAATTCATATGTTAGACTTCTATTAGGATTTAATGCAAACCATAGATTCCATACATGAGACACTAAGATTTCAATAATCAAAACCAATCATAGCTTAATTTCAAATTTCAATAATCTTTTATAGATTATCACACTGTCATCATATATTAGAGAATCGAATGTCTACTAAGGTTTAGCTACAAAACCCTAGAATTCACAAACATTGTCATCCTAGAGTATCAAACTTCGACAAGGGCTTTGATCCAAGACCTTGACTTATGACCATAAACAATAAGGTAAACACATATATCTAGGATTCCATCATCATGCACAAGCATATCATAACATGTGTTAGTCAAACCCAATGACACAAATATCAATATATTAGAGTTAGACATATAACAAACTCGATCAAACTAGGGTTTTGATCAGACAAACACACATATACCTAGGATTTCATTCCTAGGACATTATCCAAAATAAGGGTCTTACTCATAAGCCCTACCAAACCTTGAAGATCTAGGCTTTCAACAAAAAACCCTAATTTATCAATACTTTAAAGGTTTGGGATTTTCATACATCACCATTCAACCCTAACAAGTTAGGGTTTCCATAACCATACCAAAACCCCAAACATGACATCATCAAAGCATCAAAAATTTTCTTTAGACTTCATCGGTAACCCTAAGTAGGCTATGGTTTCACAGGTTATCATTGACATACCCTTAATTTAGGGTTTTACAAAGAACCTTTGTTTTTAGGGGGGTTTCACAAGAATAATCAAAGATATGAGGGTATATTTATCTAATGACGAATCGCCCAATCAAGAATCTTTATGATTCAAGAGAGCTAGACACAACAATGTTAGTAATGTAGAAATGAATATACTTTTATCATGAAGAGAGAAAAACTTGTAGTGTAAGGAATACATTGTGTTTCTTAACAAACCTTGTAATTCCAATACTTTGTCTTGCGAGGCCTTCTTCCATGATCCTTGAGTATTCGGAAAGCCTTTTCTTAAACAAGGAAAATAGGAATAGAAATATGATTAGTATTTAATGCAAACAAACTTAGATAAGTAAGGAAAACCAAAAATGAAAAGGTAATACAAGGAATAAGATACTTATCTATATTTATAAGAAGAATTTCAGCGTAAATCACATAAAGAAAGACCTTTGCTGACAGTTTCGAACCAACTAGTGTGGTTCATCGTTAGGACAAGTTGAAGAGACAGATCTAGACTAGCGCGTTAAATAGTTCGAGTAGAGATTCCAACAGCTAAAACCAATTAACGTCTAATTTTGACCCAAGGACCCTGATAAATTATTAATATTCTTATTGTTATAATTATTCCCAATATTTACTATTTTATTCGTGGAAATAAGCTAAACTAGGTGAAAAAAATAAAATAAAATAATAGTTTATTTATTTAAATTCTTAAAAATAACAATCTTCATACTTAATATTAATTATTATATTTATGGAACTAAGATCAATTAGGTAAATAAGTACCATATTTACTTAAGGTTAGTTTAAAAATCAGATTATTACATTATATATTAATTATATATATAACTATATTCAACGAAGAAATAGTTAATATAAATAAACGGAGAAAAGAGTTAGTATATAAGAATAATAAA
>APFE031653850.1:155895-200464 GCA_000404065.3 Pinus taeda
AACAAGTACACTAAGGGTGAAGTCAAATTGAAGAAGATCATCCGAGACTCAATTGACAAGCGTCTGGTGGCCTACCTTTCCAAGTTGAACACCTCTAAGGATATCTACAATAGACTGGTAAGCTTGTTTAAAGTTAGTGATGCAAGTCAATTTTTGTTCCTTAAAAACAAGTTGAAGGATATTAAGAGGGGCAAGGATGAAGATAGTAAATCCTACTTCTTAAGGATCAATGAGATCAAGAATGATCTCCTATCAATTCGAGAAGTCATTCCTAGCAGTGAACTAACTATCACTACCCTTGGAGGGTTCCCATCCGAATGGTATATATTTAGAACCACTCTTCTCAACAATGACCAAATTTCAGGATTTGAAGAATTGATGTTGAGATGCATTCAAAAAGAGACAAGGATGGTGGAGAAAGAAATGACTTCAAGAAAAGGCAACCCCACTACTTTCTCCTCTCATTCCAAAAGGAGAAAAAATTCTGGGTCTAAAAGTCACTTCAAAGTAAAGACCAGATCGAAGGGTGGAAGGAAGGGAAGATGCTTCGTTTGCAATAATTTGGCCACTATGCGAGGGAGTGTCCAAATAGAAAGGACACATCACATTATGATGATCAAAATCACTCCCAAGGCAACTCCAACCACAATCAGAGGAATGGCAGGTTCAATGGCAAAGGAAAGAGGAATGCAAGAAAATCAAGGAAGTGGTCAACCCTCCAAGAAAGCAAGGAACTCCAGTTATGAATCAAATGTCATTAAAAATAAGAAATATGAGTATTATCTGACATCAGCCCTCTGCACTACCTCTCCTCCGAACTCGTTGGGCAATTGGCTTATTGATAGTGGTGCCTCAAGGCACTTCACTGGTTACAAGGAAGATCTCTCTATTCTGGTAGAGAAGGAGACAAACTTGGAGATTATTCTTGGAGACAATTCCACCTATCCCGTAAAGGGTGTATGGAATGTTACTCTTCAATTAAATCAAGGTAACACAATTCATTTGCAAGAATTCTTATATGTACCTGATCTCAAGAAGAACCTGGTGTCCATTTCGGGAATGGAAGACAAAGGCTACAAGGTGGCCTTCATCGATGGTAAGGTACGTGTGTGGAAAAAGAATTTAAATATGCTTTCACTCTTGGGTTCTGGGTTGACTCTTTATATCAAGTTGGAGGAAGTTTGTTGGGAGTCATGTCTTGCAACACATCTCTTCAATCTGAACTATGGCACTGGAGGTTTTCCCACCTTCATTATAAGGCTTTACCTGATGTGAGACAGATGGTGACAGGTTTGCCCGAGTTCAAATTAGAACATGAAGGTGTATGTCTGGGATGTTCTGAAGGAAAGCTCAAAATGGGACTATTCCCCTCTAGCCATAGCCATACCTCTGACATTTTGTAGTTGGTTCACTCTGACATATCTGGTATGATTCCCATGAACTCTTTGGGAGGATATCTATATTATCTCGCTTTTACAAATGATTATTCTCTCAAGACTTGGATATACTTCTTGAAAAAGAAGAATGAAGTTTTCTCCTGGTTCCATCACTTCAAAGCCTTGATTGAGAATCAAAGTGAGAAGAGGATCAAGATTTTAAGGACTGATAATGGGACCAAGTATGAATCCAATGAGTTTCATGACTTTTTCAAAGAAGGTTGCATTAAGAGGGAGACCACAACACCATATACTCCTAAGCATAATGGAGTGGCAGAAAGGAATAATCATACAATTGTGGAAGTCGTTCATGTCATGTTCCATGATCAAAGGCTTCCGAAGTTTCTATGGGCTAAAGCTACAAATACTGTTGTATATGTTCAAAACTGATAAGGGTTCAAAACTGATGCCCTCATTGAGCATTGGATTCCAAGACTCCCGAAGAGATGTTCACTGGTAAGAAACTTGATGTCTCTCATTTTATAATTTTTGGAAGTCCCGTAAATTTTCATGTGCCGAAAGAGAAAAGAAGAAAATTGGGCGCATCTGGAAAGAAGGGAATCTTTATGGGCTATAGCGAAAATCCTAAGGGATATAGAATCTATGTGGCTAGTCAAAGGGAAGTCGAGATAAGTCATGATGTCATCTTTGATGAAGATATGGCTCTTAGCAAGGTTGACAATCTTCCTATTTTTAGGAAAGATATAGAAGCTAACACTAGGAAGTCAGATGAGAAGGAAGATGAGGCGATACCCGATGTGGAAGAACCTATGGATCCTATTGATCCCCCTACATAAGAACCTTCCTCTTCTAGGAAGAGGCCCTCATGGCTTAGGGGGACTCTTGAATATGCCGAGAGACATATTACACCCTGAGGAAATTTTTGTGAAAGTAAGAAGTCGACCAGGTATCAAGGGTACTTGACTATTATGAGCACCATCATTCAAAATGAGCTTTCATCGTTTGAAGAAGCCCTGAAGCATCAAGTATGAAAGGATGTTATGAATGAATAATACGATTCCACCATGAAGAACGATGTTTGGGAGGCGGTGCCTAGACCCCGGGACAAAACAGTTGTCACCTCAAAATGGCTTTACAAAATCAAGCATGGATCTGACAGGAGTGTTGAAAAGTATAAGGCTCACTTTGTTGCTTGAGGATTCTCTCAAAAGGAAGGTGTGGATTATGATGAGATATTTCCACCTGTTGCCCGATACACCACCATCTTCTCGATCATAGCCCTCGCCGCTTCGCAAGGATGGAACCTACATCAGATGGATGTCAAGAGTTTTCTTGCATGGTTTGATTAAAGAATAATTCTATGTGGAATAACCCGAGGGGTTTGAGATTCATAACCAGGAATCTCATGCATGCAGGTTGAAGAAATCTCTCTATGGGCTGAAGCAAGCACCCCGAGATTGGTATGAGAAGATCGATAGCTACTTGATGAAGTTGGGATTCACTAGGAGTGAAGTCGATCTGAACCTTTACTTTAAGGTTGAAGATGATAAGCCTCTCATACTAGTGTTGTATGTTGACAACCTCTTTCTGGCAGGTGCAGACCCTCTCATTCACAAATGTAAGAGGGATTTCACTTCTGAATTTGAGATGAAGGACCTAGGACTGATGCACTATTTTCTAGGGTTGAAGGTCTGGCAAAATCCAGGAGAAATTTTCCTATCTCAAGGAAAATACGTGGTGAAGATATTGGAGGGATTTGGTATGGTAGACTACAAGCCTGTGACTACCCTAATGGAGCTTAACTTCAAGAAGTTATGCGGTAGCGCTGTAGGACCTGTTTTGGGAAATGCTTTTGAGTATTGTCAACTCATAGGAGCATTGATGTTCTTGGTGAACTCCCGTCTGGATATATGTTTTGCAATCTACACATTAAGCCAATATATGGTTGAGCCTCATCACTCACATTGGATTGGTGCTAAGAATCTTTTGAGATATCTTTGGGGCACAATCACTCATGGGCTAAGATACACTACCGGAGATGTGAGGCTACAAGGATATTTCGATGCTAATTGGGCAAGAAGTGTGGTGGACAAAAAGAGAACTTTCGGGTGTTGTTTCTCTTTGGGTTCTGCTTCAATATCCTGGATGAGCAGGAAGTAGAATTCAGTGGCTTTGAGCACCGTTGAGGCGGATTACATTGCTGCGAGTATGGCCTCATGTGAGGTTGTCTGGTTGAGGAATCTCTTCAGTGAGTTGTTTGGACATACATTGGATACTACCGTGATCCTTTGCGACAACTATAGTGGGATTCATTTATCAGAGAATCGTGTATTTCATGATCGCTCCAAGCACATCGATATTAGGTACCAATTTATTCGGGATATGGTACAACGAGGAGCAATAAGGCTCCATCATACTGGGACTGATGAGCAGGTCGTTGACATTCTGACAAAGCCTTTGGGAAAGATCAAATTCCTGACTTTCCAAGAATGACTAGGAGTCGTGGAGAGACCCTCTTATGAGGGTCCTATATGATGCATATATTGACCTCTGGGAGATCCGGGGGGCTTGGGGTACTTCTTAGAGCGACGAGCGACCATAGGGTGACTCACCCTCCCCTATTGGTGCATTATGTATAGGGTGAATGATTCAGCCTTCTCCTATGATACCCCGTGGTGACATGTATGCAGGATGAGTGGTTCATCCTTCTCTTGTCGAGACATCCTACCCATGTAGTCTGGGACTCATGGGAAGTACTTCTCATCTAGCCAATGAGTAGGGAAATGAGGATAGGAACCATAGTAACGATGGATGCATCGTGTATCTACCATACTCCCTATGCTAGGATGACATTGATCTAGGATCAATTGGAACTGACTTTGGGTCAGTAAGAGTGATATAACTCACTCACTTTTGGCACTGATTTTGGATCAGTAAGAGTGGTATGAGACACTCCCTTCGTTGGGACTAACTTCGAGTCAGTAAGAGTGCTATTAGACACTCTCTTTTATTTTGTACTAACTTTGGGTCAATAGAGGATGGTATGATACATTCTCGATCATTTCTTCTTCTTCATAGTTTAGTAGAGCAAAGCAGTGCAGTGCAAGGCAGTGCATTTGATGGCAGAGATAGTACCGGTAGATATATGGATTAGCATATGGATTTCTCCCTAGTTGAGAGGGAGTGTTAAAATTGGAAACTAGGGCCAAACTCCATGTGGGTCACCTCATTTATGGCAGCTAATATTTTTCTTGGATTCCTCTCATCGAGAGGTGTAGGATTGATCTAACGATCATCCGATTCTGACATGTATTCATGGAGATATGAATTTATTTGTATTTCTTGAAAAATTGTCAAGGTCGGCCAGCAAGCAAAATAGTGTTTTACACCCCTAGCTTATGCTCAATGTAGCATATAAGAAGAGGAGACCTTGAGGCATTATGACACTCATCTCACCATCTCATTCTTCTCTCTCTCCCAGTCTCTTGGGTATGCGTAAGAGGAGGAAGGCACTCACACATGGGAGAAGGAAGGACGCAGGTCTGTTTTAGGGCATCATTGACCTAGGGCTGACCATGGAGCATCAAGGTTGTACTATGCATGCGTTTACCAATGAAGAGGAGGTTTTACTGCGTTCTTGGGTTGGAAAGCCTCTCCTAGGCTAGCCACATTGCTGGAAAGCCAAACGTTGGCATGTTTGACCACGGATTTGACCAGCGTTGACTGTTAGGGATAACCACAAAGCTACAGTTGCATTGACTATTGTTTGACCACATTTTGTGGACTTTATTGGGATGCTTACTATTGTTGTTAGACGTCGAGTTCTCCTAGGTCGACTTAAGGTCATTTGGGAGTTGTTTGACTAGCTTTAACCTTTCTTATTAGGATTGTATTGTTGTTGTTGTAAAATCATAGATTTTTGATATTGTACTCTCTCTCTCTCTCTCTATTGAATTATTGAAGAATATAGAAGAATTAATCAAAGGGTTTCCCCACATTGGGGTTTGTCCCTGGATGGTGCCACATCTTGTGTCTCTTGTCTTGGCTTGTTTGTTGTTGTTTACATTTATGTTCTATCTACATTTTACTATCATATTGATGTGATTGCAATACTAGAAATTGATATTGGGCTAATAAGAAGATTTGAAGTAAATTGCTCTAAAGCATAGAACATACCATAATTTAACAAACTTTGACCTGGTAGAAACCAGCAGCAGCAACAACTTCGACTTGCCAATAAATACTTCGATCTTTCTAGATACTTCACTTGGGTGAGAGATAGATGGCCTAAAACTTCATTTTTGATGTCTTCTTCCTTCTTTTCCAATTTTGTACCCTTTTCTATTTCCTTTATCAACTTCGCACTTTTTAGTTGCCTTGGATTACAAATCAAACTTGTATGTGACAAATGAATTGAATTTCTCTGTATATATCGTTCTAGTGAGTTTGAATTACCCTTATTGAAGCCGACTTGGTCTCCTTGAGGTCGACTTGGTGTGGAGGGGACAAATAGCATATTTCACTCAATATTAATTCTTTTTACGTGACTCAAAAGCCCAAGAAGGGTCTCTTTAAATGGACAATGACTCTAATGGCTCAGGTTAAATCCTAGAATTCCTCAATGGGGACTTTGACCTAAAACATGATGACCCGAGCATGAAACCCATGATTTAATAAGTCATAATAATAATAATAATATCTTCTTCATTATTTTGATAAATACATTTCATTGTGACTCAAATACATTTTATGAAGACCAAACCTAGTTACATTCTTCAACATAAACCCCCATGTGCACAAAAAGGATAGGTCGGCCCAAAAGGAAATTGGACACCCTTGAGGGCTATAAATACAAGTCAAGTGACCCTCATTTAAAGATCATCAATCATTATTCTTTCTTTGGGTTGAATTGCATAGGTCTGAAGTTCATTTTTGGAAGTTCATTCACATAGGTCCGAAATTGCAGGGTCTAAAGCTAGCATGTGTGATTAGAGTTTTTAGTTCACAGCTGCAAAGATGCCACAAGATATTTTCAGCTACAGCCGCACGCATGCAGGCCTCTATGTGCGATTGGAGCGCTTCAGTCGCACGCATATCTCTCTCTCTCTCTCTGGTTGGAAACTAGGGTTTCATTTCATCAATTGATTATAGAGTTCGACAATTGACCACAAGCTTCTGAATCAGGGTTTTGATTATTAGAATTCTTGGGTTCATTTCTTGGATGTTGTTTAGTTGATTTTGTTGGATAGTTTGGTGGTTAAATATATGTATCATTTTACTCTCTCTTTCCTAAACATTTTATGACAATCTAATAAGAATAATAATTTGAAAGGATTTCCCCCTTATGGGGTTTTTCCCTGGTCTCCAATCAATCCTGGTGTCTCTATCTGTGAATGATTTTCTTCTATTGTTCCTTTACGTTCCACTGCATTATTGATGATATTTATTTCTACATAATTGCATATGATATAATTATATTATAATGTTGTGGGATGAATTAAATATGTAAAATGATGAAATGCAATTATCTAAAGCAAAGAACAATATATTCCTAACAAAAATTAACATTAGACATGCAGGGCTTCAAGGTTTGAAAGGAATTCGACCACTTTTTAGCAAATACATAATAAGAAGAAGAACAATTTGGAGCAAAAATGATTGAATGACATTGTTTATGTTCAGTACAACCTTGGGTTGAGGCGTAACCAATTGTTGAACAAGACCCCTGAGTCAAGCAACATAGTTTTGGGTGACTTTGATCCATCATTAGAATGAGTTTTGGAGATTCATGCACCAACATTTAACTATAAAGACCTTCCTTAGATGGACTTGGACCCAACTCCACAGGAAGACATATCACAACCTTTAGGGTCAAGTCAATCAAGTCAGAATTCCACTATAGATGATGAGGATGAGGAGGATTATAATTCTGAGCAGTCTAATAATACCCATTAGTACTAGTTGTTGTAGTATTGCAGTGTGTTGCTTACTTCTAGACTCTAGAGGCCATTTAGAGCTTTTTTCTTGAAGTATTTTTGTTCAAACTCCAAAGATGTATTTTTACTAAGTGTTATTTTGGTTAAATGCACTCTTGTTATATAAATGGGAAATTTTTCATATGTGTGTATAAATGGTTTGGATTCTTATGGATGCACACGAATATATATGTTTTCTTCTAAATTTGACAATTTTCTGTATTTTTTGGTCAACCGATTTTTTGTTCAGTTTCTTTCTTGTTTCGGTCCAAGTCTCGATTTTGGGGCCAATAGATTTGATGATCAATTTGGTTCTGATAACAATGCCCACAATTGAGACATTATGAGTAATGTGGTCTATAATTGAGAAGAATGTCTAAGGTTTGTAGCTGGTTGGTAATTCCTTTGAAAAGATAAGTGTTTCTTATGATGTTTTTATGTCTTTGTTGTGTTTAGTTTATTTTTTTACACATGGTTTTCATGGTTAATGAAATTATGTATGTGTGTCACACTTTTATGGTTATGTGAATGTGTGCATTACATGGTATTATGCACTAAGCATGTACAACAAAGCATGATTAAGGTCTCAGTGGTGCCTTAATGACAAATTCAAGATTGCTATGGTCACCAAGCCACATTACGAAGCAATAATTAGTATTTTGGTTGGTATTGGAGTCTTGTTGGGTATTATATTTCATGGTATCAGAGGTATAAGATCCAGAGTTGAAGAGAGATTTTGGAGTCTACAATTGCAAAGGTAGTACTCTTCCCTAGTTATTGGCTAGGGGCATCACAATCCATATGTTCTAAATAAAAAACCTAAGTATAACCTCTCATGTTATCTTCATAGTCTTGAAATGGAATTCACCTTTGGGCCAATATCTTTGGAAACTCTTCAATTTGGTCCCTAATTTACATGTATTTTCATCTTATGGTAGAAACTTTCAAAGCATGTCTTAGCACATCTACATTGCATAAATATATGGTTGAAACTTTCTGTTTCTTCCACACATAGCACATGTTTTAATGATCCTTTATGCCCTATTTTGCAGAGATTTCCCCATGTTAGTACATTGTTGTGCACCACTAGAATGAGGTGTTGATTAGTGGTTGTCATTGATGTCAACCCAAGCAGCACTAAGGGCTACCCCGATCTTGCATGGGAATTTTTACTTGAAAAATTATGCTATTATGAGTCAAATATCTTCTAGATAGATTCTACTTGTCGAGATGTTTCTGTTGACATATGGCACGCCACGTAATTCTTCATGGTTTGAGAGATATTCATGTTTGAAGTTAGTAACCCCAGTTAGTGGGCTAAAACCCTATGGGGTTGTGGCATGGCACTCATAATTGGTTGTGGTCATTGAATAGTGAATAATTAATAATAATAATAAATTGCTTCTGAAATCCCTCCAATGTTCACTTGTTGAGAACCCTCTCAACTCAAGCATTCATATACATATTGACCATCATATCCTCCTCTAGTAGGGATTTTGTGGCTTCAAACAGGGCATCGTGGCATTTTCAATATAAATTTTTTTGCAAAGCTTCAAAAGCTGAAATTAAAACCAATTTGAGTCGAAATCTTGATGAACCTAGTGACCAAATTTTAGATCTTGGCTCCCTACATTTTCATAGATATGATCTGAGGAAGTTAGGGTTTTTGCAGGCTCCTGAGTTCCATGTGATGGTAGATTAAGACTTTGCCACAAAAATGCAAAGTGAGTTTGAAATGTCTACGCTTGGTGAACTGACATACTTTTAGGGCTTCATATTTCTCAGCAAGATAAAGGAATATTCATATATCAAACCAAGTACATCAAATAAATGCTCAAGAAATTCCAGATGGAAGATTGCAAGCCAGTCCTTACCCCCATGGTAACAGGTTGCAAGTTAAGATTATAAGACTCATCAAACGATGTGGACCAAAGGTTGTATATATCCATGATTGGTATTCTCCTATATGTGACAACCTCTCGGCTAGATGTGATGCAGGTAGTTGGATAAGTAGCATGATTCCAAGCAGCACCAAAATAATTTCATATCATTGCCATTAAAGGAATTTTTTGATATCTTAAGGGCACAACAAAATATGGTCTTTGGTATCCCAAAGGAAATGATCTAGTCATCCAAGCTTATACAGATGCAGATTGGGCAGGAAGTGTTGATGATCATAAGAGTACTAGTGGAGCAGTGTTTTACCTAGGTGGTTGTCTTGTCTCATGGTTAAGTAAAAAGCAGTCTTCAATCTCACTATCCACAGTGGAAGCATAATACATCGTGGCAGTAGCTTGTTATACTCAATTTCTCTGGATGAAACAAACCTTGCAAGATATTCAAGTTAAGTTTGAAGAGCATATTCCCATCTTCTGCGATAACACCAGTGCAATCAATATCTCCAAAAATATTGTGATGCATTCCAAAACAAAGCACATTCCGATAAAATATCACTTCGTTAGAGAGTAGGTCATCGAAAAGAATATCAAGTTTGAATATGTTGGAACAAAGGAACAAATTGTTGACATCTTTACCAAACCATTACCTCGTGAAGTATTTGAGTATCTTCGCCAACATCTTGAAATTCTCTGAAGTTTTCATTAGAATATTTCTCTTATCTAACTAAGTAGAAAGGGGGAGTGGAGGTGTGTACAGGCCTGCAAGATGACAGTTTGTCAGGGGGAGTGGAGGTGTGTATAGGTCCGCAAGATGACAGTTTGTCAAGGGGATTTACCCTTTGCCGTTGATGACAAACGGGGAGAGAAGGCGGTAGGAAGAGGTGCCATGATCACAAGGGAGTACTTATTGTTGGGTGCAGGTTTTGTGCATATTTTGGACACGATTTTCCCCCCATCCTTGACCATTTCACCTCTGAACCTGTGGACTTTATATCATAATTACCTTTTTCCCAGTTATAAGAATCCATTTTTGTACTGACATTATTTACCCATTTTTGTTAAATATGAATGAGGTGATATCTTTTTTATGGCTAACCAAGACAATTATGGAAAAAAAAGTTCTATGCCTCTATTTATTTCAGGTGATGCTCCAAAGTCTATGGCTAAAGGATGAACAATAGTGTGACAATTCACAAAGGGGTTTTTGAGTACTTGTTGTTTCAGACCATTGTTGTTACACCCTGAACTGTTGGTACACCTCAAGCATTGTTGTTACACCTCGAGCATTGATGTTACACCTCGAATTGTTGTTACATCGTGGGACGTTGATTACACCGCAATTGTCTAGGACTGTGGGTACTATTCCACAGGACAGCTATTGTAAAGATTGTATTATCTATGAGCGGGTAAGGAGTTAAGGCAATTGTGATTTTGAGAAATGATGTAACAGTAATAGGCCTTGTATTTAGAACATGTTGTAACGATTTCTATTTTCTCTTGATATTGATCAGCATGAGAGTCGTGAGATTCTCATGACTGATCTATTTCTTATTTTGGACATGTAAATCTCATAAAGGAGAATTAGTTCCATGTAAACAGGAAGGTCGGTATCGTTATTTTTCTCCTGTATCTCATAATCATTTTAATACAAAGAACATCGTTGTCGATGTTTCATTTTCAGACGTGGTGTTGAGACTTTACTAATTCGCATCTCATCCCTGCGCCCTACTAGGGAGGAAGGGCCCTCCTCTTTAGAAGGGATTTCAGTAGTAGCAGTAGCATAGTGGTAGATTAATTATTTTTCCTTTTTGTAAGTGTGAAACTATTTCTGTCATCGTGTAATTTGTAGAATGGGTCTATTTCTATTTCCAAATTTATGATATGTTGTCGCACAGGATTGATTTTGAACATAATATTCGTTCAACCAGCTTAGTTAGTGGTTTGGTGTGTGACGCGCCCTTTTCCTTGATAACATGAAGTGTGGTTTCATTTCTATAGAATGTTTTTTATTTTTGCATGAGTGTTACTTTCTACAATTAAATTCAGCGATGAGTCTTTTATGTTTACTCTTGACTGAAGTGTATCGGCACAAACAGTGCATACTCCTTTGAAATAAACAGACCTACCTTGGGTTGACAATTAATGGTTGTGATTTAGTCATATTAACAGTGATTAAATCGTCTCAACATTTCGGCGTCATTGCCAAGGAAGGCAGTCGACGATGCAATCAGACAAGTGTGTTTTGTTAACAGAGTGTTTCTAGTGCACAGGTGCTAGGTGGTAAGACAAGAGGTAAGAACATGTGCATCGCTCTAATATACCTGGGCGGGCTCACCCCTGTGGTAACTGGGACACTTAGGTTGTGTTAATTCCTTGATTCTTTAGATTTTCTCTTAGCTTTACAGGTGTTGGGCGATAAGACGAGAGGTAAGACCCTGTACATCGCTCTAATATACTTGAGTGGGCTCACCACTATATAAGTTGAGACACTTAGGGCTTGAATAAATATGCATAGTGTCCATGTGTAAAGAGTAGGAATAATAGAAATCCCAAAATACAACCACTCTAATAAATCATAGGAAAAATGGGTCATAAAAGAAATAAGAAGAGCACGGATTTGGGGAGGAAAACATTTATTCATGAGCTGATCTCAAAAGCTAAAAAATAAAAGTCAAATTCTCAACAGGGCACAAGGAAAATAGGGCCACAAAAAGTTGTTACCCCCATAATAAGAACAGAGGTATCTGGTTCCTCTATCTCTGGACCATATTATCCTAAAACTAGTGTAGCCACTCCCAAAACTAAGTATCCAAATCAAGAGCAGTAGTGGAAGGTCAATGATCAGGACCTTAGGACTGAGGGTCAAGGGGAAACCGTTGGGAAACACTAGGAGCCTGAGACGGAAAAGCATTCATTGACTTATCAATATCCCAACTCGAGCAATGCATTGAAACAGCCAACCCCGAAGCAACCTGAACTATCAATTAACAAATCTTCACCCACAAGACAGTCACCAAAATGGTCTGAAGAAGACATGTCTAGCAAGGATCAGGAGGATCAAAAATGGGGGACAACAATGACAACAACATTAAAACGGATGCCACCATTACCACCTTTGAGTTTCCAATAGGGGATATCAGAGGCAAGGCTCCCATGAAAAACATTCCTTTGTCATCTCTCCCATCTTTTCAAGGGATGATTGTAGAGGACCCTGACACCTTCTTGTTTGAATTTGATGTCATGTGTAGGAGTTATGATTATGTTTCAGATGCTCATAAGCTAAAATTATTCCTTGCTACTCTAAAAGGAGTAGCATTGAGATGGTTCATGGGATTAGGCTCTACTACCATTTGGATGTGGAGAGACATGAAAGAAACATTTCTATCTAAGTATCAAGATTATTTCAGAACCAGGGATTTGAGGGAATAAATATTCAGGATGACACAAAATGAGGAAGAAAGCTTGGAGGACCATGTAGATCGTTTCCATTAAAATTTGCAGAGATCTAAACACAGTGACTTATATGAAGAAATCTTGAAGACCATATTCATAAGGGGAATGAGAGATGACTACCTTGATACCCTGAATCTACTAAGAAAGGGGGACATATCTCAGGAACCATTTCTCGAGATAGTAAATATTTGTTTGAGATAATCTAGAGGATCATCAAAGGGGAGAAGCATGGTACGAGATGCCTCTGCCTGGATACAGAAATCTACAAACGGTGGTGTGACCAGGGTGGAAATCAGAAACTTGTTCGAGAATCTTAAAATTGATCTTCTCAGTAGTCTGTCTGCTCAAATAACAACAGCACAAGTGAAGAAGGCACAAGACGAGGTTGATGCAACCTTAGTCGTGTTCTGCCTGATATGAAAGGACAAGCATTCCCAGAAGGAATGTAGGTTAAACAACATTGGCATGTGCAACATCTATGATCTAGAGCATTCCACAGGTCATTGCATGGAGCTTCCCATATTGAAAATTGTGCTTAAGGAATCAAGCAAGGAGGTTCAGTCTTCGTACTTCATTAGATCCAAGAAACCATGGCAATCACAACCCCAAAGTATGTCTCAAGACTTCTCTTCTTTCAATCCATGGAATAATACACATAATTTTCAAGAATTTCCATGGCAGTACTTTGCCCCTCCTCCGGCACAATATCCTTCACCTTGGAATCAGTGGTCTACCTCATCACCTTTCCAATGCCCTCCATCACAACCATATCCTTGGAATCAAAATTGGAGAGGAAATTCCCTAGGACCAATTCCTTTTGTAATGCCAGTACAACAACAGCTGCAGCTACCACCTCTTCAAACACCTATTGCTACACCTTCTATATGACCCCAATTATCTGTGTAACCTAACCGTAACCCAAACAATAAGGCATCCTAGAACATTGAAACCCTGACTACCTTTCAAACTTATTGTATCACTGCTTTCGAGTATAACGAAATCCATCTTCGGTTAGGGAAAGTGGTTAACCCAAAACTCTCCCCTATTATAACCAAAGAAGAATGTGAGTCACCCAAGGGGGGTTCTACAAATTTTGAAGTTGTTGTCACACTTGTAACAGTTGATTCAGAAGGTACTGTTGTGCCTGTAATAGCCAGTTCGAGTAAATTCGATACACATGTAACAGTGGATTTGACTATAACAACTGAAGGCCCTCCACATCCTCGAAGGCTAGCAGAAACTGGTATGACTACACACCTGGAATCAGATTTTCTCAAGGAGTTGAGAAACTTACACATATGGATTTCTCTACTACAGGCTATCAGATGTGTCTGTTTATGCAAAAACAATAAGGGATCTATGTGTTAAAAAACCTGGAAGGAAGCCTAAGGACCTTGCTACTATTCATGTGATGGGAAAGTTGTCCGAGTTGATGATTGATCAACCCATTTTAAACAAATACAATGATCCAAGGAATCTTACTGTCACTGTTTACATCGATGGCAAGCCCATTACCAATACATTGATTGATTTAGGGGTAGACATTAATGTAATGATGAAAGAACTCTTCATCACCTTAGGATTACACAGACTAAGACACACACCTACAGTGTTGGAATTAGGAGATAGGTCCCGTGTCAAACCTGAGGGGATGTTAGAGGACGTAGTAATTACCATATATTCTTGGCGATATCCTATTGACTTCCTTATTTTACAAACTAAATCAAACCTAGGGGGGCATCCTTTAATCTTAGGAAGGTGGTGGTTAGCCATTGCAGATGCATTCAAAGGATGTAGGTTTGGGTCTATGATGATTTCTAATGGCCAAGCCACCAAGAATTTTAGCCTTTATCCCCCAGCAAAACCATATATGGATTCGGGAAATCCCTTGTGAGCTGAATTTGAACCAGAGTCAGATCACTCATAGCCACTTCTCACCCTCGAGAAGGCACAGTACTTTAATAATGAAACAGAAGATGATATCATAAGTGTTTTTATTAGTAATTCACTTTCTGTCACTTCCATTAAAGACTCAGGGAAGGAGGATGTTGTAGAATATTTGAGCCTTGAACAGATGAATACCACTTCAAGTATTAACAACAATCCTCTTGACATAGAACCAGGTAAATATCTTAATGTCAATCCAAACTTGACTGCTGAGTAGAACAGATTGTTGTTACTGTTGTTACAAAAATACAAAAAGGCGTTTGCATGGGATTATATAGATATGAAGGGTATCCATTGTAGCCTATGCACTCACCGCATCTATTTGAAATATGGTTGCAATCCAATGAGACAACCGCAACAGCGCATGAACCCTGCATTGAATGAGGTAGTAAAAGAAGAATTGCAGAAACTCCTGAATGCCAATTTCATTTATCCCATTTCTGACAGTCAATGGGTATCTTCGCTTGTCATTGTCCCCAAAAAGAATGGCAAGTGCGGGTTTGTGTGGATTATAGAGAACTTAACAAAGACACTCAAAAGGACCATTCCCCCTTTCCATTTATAGACCAGGTCCTTAATAACCTATCCAGAAAGAAATTTTTCTCAATTCTAGATGGGTTTAGTGGGTACAACCAAATACAAATTGCCCAGAAGACCAAGATAAAACGACCTTTACCTACCCTTGGGTAACTTTCACATACAGGGTTCTTCCTTTTGGAATTTGTAACTCACCAACAACTTTCCAAAGGGAAATACTGGGAATTTTCTCGGATATGTTAAATGATTGTCTAGAAATTTTCATGGATGACTTCACACCCTAAGGGGACGCCTTCGAAATAGCATTAGTTAATTTGGAAAAAGTATTAGAATGATGTGTACAGACTAATGTTGCTTTGAGTAAAGGGAAATGTCACATGATGATGAATGAAGGATCGTGTTGGGACATCTTATTTCAGCTGAGGAGATTGAAGTGGACCCTGCTAAGATAGAGGTAATCTTGAAAATCCCAATTCCCAAGACACAAAAAGAGGTACGTAGTTCCTTGGGTCATGCAGGGTACTATAGGAGGTTTATATAAAAAAAAAATCAAAGATTGCATCTCCTTTATTTTCTTTACTTATGAAAGATGCAGAGTTTGTATGGATATGGAAATGCGAGCATGCCTTTGCAAAACTAAAAGATTGTGTATCAGGAGCTCCTGTTTTGTTGGGTCCGAACTGGAATATGTTATTCCATATAGCTACGAATGCATCTGATATTGTTGTGGGAGTTGTTTTGGGCTAACTGGAGAAAAAGAAACCATATGCCATTTATTATATAAGTAAAAACTTGACTCTAGCTGAACTCAATTACACAGTGATCGAGAAGGAATTCCTTGCAGTAGTACATGCCATCAATAAATTTCGGCACTACATCACAGGGTATCAAGTGTTTGTACACACTAACCACTCTGCCAATCATTTTTTTATGAACAAACCAGTCACTAATGGTAGGATTACACTATGGTTATTGTTGTTACAGGAATTTGATATAACTATCCTAGATAAACTTGGGAAAGATAATGTGGTAGTTGATTTTCTTTCTAGGTTGAATGTCCGTAGTGAAAGCATGCTTATTGAAGATTCTTTTCTGGATGAATATCTTTTTTCTATTTCAGTTCACTCACCGTGGTATGCAGACATAGCTAATTATCTTGCTACAGGAAAAATTCCCCAACACCTATCCTACTGGGAAAAGAAAAGGATTGTTCAGCAAAGTGCTAAATACTCATGGATAGAAGGAAATCTCTATCACACTAAGTCAGACCATCAGATCAGACGATGTGTAAGGGAGGATGAAATTTTTTATATCCTTCGAGCTTATCATGAAGAACCTTGCGAACAACACTTTGTAGATAAGAGAACAGGATACAAGGTGCTCTCAACAAGATATTATTGGCCCACAATATTCTAGGATGCTAAGAAATTTGTGAAGGGATGTGACAGCTGCCAGAGAATGGGTCAACCACTCCAATTAGACGAGATGTCATTGCGACCTCAAATAGTTTTAGAACCATTTGAGAAATGGGCCCTAGATTTTGTAGGACCAATTAACCCGTCATCTCAGCAGAAATCCTACATTCTGGTCTGCACCGACTATGTCACAAAATGGGTTGAGGTGACAACATTAACCAGAGCTACAAAGCAGGTTGTTTTAGACTTCTTGTTTGAAAATATTTTTGTCCGCTTTGGAGTACCCAGAGAAATAGTGACAGATGGAGGACCCCAAGTTACATATCATTTGATTCAAAACCTGGTTGCAAAATACAAAATCTGTCATAGAATCACTTCGCCTTATCATCCGCAAGCAAATGGCCAAGTGGAAAGCACCAACAAGGTTATTGAGGGCATTCTTACCAATATTGTAGCTAGCCATTGAAGAAATTGGGTTGAAAAACTTCCAAAAGCATTGTGGACATACCGGACTGCATGGAGGAATACTACAGGGTTCTCACCATACAAATTAGTGTATGGTAAAAATCCTATGTTTCCTATAGAATTTTAAATTAAAACATTAAGAACAATTCTACAAGTAAATTTGGATCTAGAAACAACACAGAAACAACGGTTGAATCAACTTAAGGAACTAGATGAGAAATAGTTAGCTGCCATTCAGCAAACGGACATTGTCCAGCAACAAAGAGCTATGTGGCATGACAAATTCAATAAAAAGAAGAAATTTCAAAAAGGATATTGGGCTCTATTATATGATTCAAGATTTAAGGATTTTAAAGGGAAGCTCTGCACCAGGTGGCTAGGTCCTTATGAAGTGGACACGGTCTTTGACAATGGGACCGTAACTTTATTAACCATTGACAATGCTAAGACACCATTTTCTAATGGGCACCATATTCGGCTATATCACAAACCTGCTTCAAAGGAATCATTCATCAACATTGTCAAGGATTTTGACATTCAGATTACGAGGACAGTGGATAATTCACCTGTGTTTCCAATTTCTTAATTTTTTTTAATAAGTGTAACAGTCGAAAACCAACTTCTGTTGGCAGTTGTTACACCTAGCAATAAATATATTAAAAGAAAACATATAAATAAAAATCTGACTGTGAAAACCTCTTCTGGGGCCTAGAAAGACCGATTGTGACAGCTGAAAACCACCATGTGCCAGTTGTTGCACATTTCTTTTTCCTCTGTAACAGCATTATGTAACTCATGCATATTCTATTTTTATATTGTTACAGGTTCTATTAGAATATGTTTGTAAATTCTTTTTGTAAGTATTTTAAAGAATCATGTAAATAAGAAACGATTGTAGAAATAGTGTGGAAATTGGGGTTTTTTGTTGCATGTGTAACAGTTGTCAACCTATAAGCAGTCACAGCAGCGAAATCATCAGACATAATATAGAAAAGAGAGAGTATTCATCAGTGCTATGTCGTGGGAGCAATTCATACAACTGGCACACCATCGCTGGAATTAATTATATCATTAATCCTTGTCACAGGTGCTTTATTGCCACACCACGTCAAGTACATCATACAAAGGTATATCACTCTGCCCTTTATTTAACAATCATGGCAATTAATATGTTATCTCTTTGAAAGCCAAGGACAAACGTCACATTAAAATCGTGGGAGAGGATGAGTCATTTCGTAATCTATGATCTTGAATTTAAAATCTGGTAATCATTATTAAAACTTTGTCATCATTATCCCTTTATTTCGATCATGCCAAGAATTAAAACACATTTAACACGAGATCTCCATGATCCATACCAATAATGATACCATATCGTTTGCAGTACAATCCTCCCTAACCCAAAATCCTCGTTTCACTGCCTATTTCACTTCCCTAACATCAACCTCAACAAAGTATTGCACTGTCATTCCAAAATTCTGAGAGAAAGAGTAGAATATAGAGTGTTGGGGTAGACATGGGAGGAGAAGCAGTCCGACAAGAGCCCAACTCAACCAAAGCATTGGAGAATTTCCCGTAGGCATGCCAGGTCTTTAAGGAAGTGGGTTGGTTCAAATTTTTCGAACGGCTCAAGGGATCAGAGGAATCAGTGGCCGTGGAATTCACTCAGAACTTGCATAGAAACCAGACAGTAGTTCGGGGGTTAAAGATAGAAGTGACAAAAGAAGTGATTGCCCATGTGACATCACTACAGACTGTGGGGAAATGGTGGTTCGTCAGAAACATCGATGACCCCTCTGTTAAGGCAAAATTCCTTCAAGGAGAGGAACAATTAGAGAAGAAGGGTAGGGGAATTGACAGATCCTCGCTTCCTCAGTCATGGGGAGATGTTTCCCTGTACATTATCAAGTACATTACTTGTGAAGGAAGGGAAACGATCATATTTAACTACTATTTTTCACTGTTAAACCACCTGCGGCACAGGCAGCTGATTAACCTTCCATATTTCTTGTTAGAAAACATTAGGCACATGTCGGCAGCTGTAAAAACTGTTGCACACCCATAAACTTTTGTCACCAATCATAGTCTTATTAAATTGATCGTACTAGACACACTAGAACAACAAAGTAGAAGTTGAGAAGAATTCATGAGTATAAAGACGGGGACCTTTCGCAAGAGGCAAACTAAAACCCCTGACGCCCCATAGGAAGCAAGGGAGACTAGAGAACGAGGCCAATCTTCAGAGAGCAGGATTGAGAGAAGATCATTGAAGAAGCCGATAGGTGGCAGGATACCGAAGAAAAGGGTAAAAGTCAATGCACGATCAGGACATTCACCTTCATCCAACAAAGAACCTAGCGAGAACACAGGGAAGCTGAAAGAAGGGGAACAGCTCCATTCGGAAGAAGACGCTCTGCTAGGTAAGGACGCGATTTAGTTTTTGTTGCTTAAAATAAAGAATTTAGAAGAAGAAAATGAAAAATTGAGGCAGCAATTAGAGAGAAGTGGAGCAGAAGAAAGGGTCCCAGGCCTTGATACCCTGGGAGAAGCAGTGGACAAAATGAGGTTGGATTCAGCACGAGGTCCTGTGTGCGTGGCATGCACCATAAACCTAGCAGAAACCATATATAAAGTTTGTGTTGTGAGCACCATCTCGATGGAAACTCAGACTGAACCCTAGGAAGTTGTTACACAAGAACGTGTTGACAACGCTACTGATACACAAGAAATGGCAGCTGAAACGGAGCATCCCATGGGTAGCGACGTGGGAGCTAATACACAAGAACCTGCCAAGGATACTATTGTTACATAAGAACCAGCAGTAGAGGCAAAATCTACCCAGGGACAAAAATAAGAGACTGCTACACAAGAACCCGTAAAATACGTTGTTGTTACACAAGAACCAACAGTCTAAACAGAGCAGCTCAATCCTTCGAATGTTGTTACATGCCCAAGTGATAGTGAATGTGAAGGAACACAGGGTCCTGAATTAGGATGGTGTTAAGAGAAGATTTTATTGATATCAGAGTTGCAGAAGTGGAAACAGCAGGCACTCTTGTAGCAGGGAGTGATCTCGCTGGCGGCACACTAGAAAGTAGTGAACTTGCTCAAGGGTAAATGGGCTGAGAAGGAATTAGCAGAAAAATGGGAAAGATGGGAAGATGAGATAGCTATGAAGAAGAAAGAAGAGCAGTTGCAGCAGCAGGTTCGGGATTTAACGAATGACAAACACACGCTACATGAACTCGCCCTAAATCTGTTGGGGTGTAGAAGACCCTCTCTGTCCTAACCAGTTGTTCTGTGGGAATGATTTTTCTTGTTTAAATTGAAGGCGGTCTATGAAAATAGACCATATTTGGGTAATTCTACCCGAACCTTTTTGTACATTTTTCATGCCTATGATTTCCATGATCAAAGCTTGTTTTGCAAACTTTTCCTCCATAATATAATATGTGAGCATGTTAGTACGCACATGGTTGCGTGTTTTCTTTCTTACATGGGTGATCTGCAGTTGCACGCATTTATTTATTTTATGAAAAATCAAATAGAATGGCACATGGCCATGAAGACAGTGGACGGTGTTGACCACTACGTGTCAACGACCCATAGCAGTACACCCCCCTTTTTCGCAAAAGGGATAGCGCCTGATCGATGTGTTTGTGTCGTCCAGCTATCATCATCAGCCTAATCATCATGTTATAATGTAAACCCATTTTTCATGTGTATAATGTAAATATTCTCAACAGATCCGTGTCGTGTATGTAATTTCCTAGGTAAACCTACTTTTCTGGTGATGATCTACATTCTGTGAGGTTTTTTGTCTCACTGATGCATTTTCAAATGGTTGGCAAAGTTTTCTTTCAGCCTTACCCCAAAGCCAGAATGGATTTTGTCATTGGGATCTTAGGCGAGTCCTAGTGTTATAGATTGAATCTATGTAAAAGTGATTTGGGAATAATCCTAACTATTTGGTTAGGTTATTTTATTACAAATTACTTGGTCTACTGGATTATATTTTGTGTCGCAGAAATAGGTAGTCTGTGAGGGTCTTTTTCAAATGTGTTTTCCCCCTTATGATGTAAAAATATGAAAATTATGATGTAAAGTGTCTTGAGGGTTGGAAAAAAAAAATTATCCCCTCATAGGTTAATTAATTAAATTCTTTGGCCAAAAAATTAATTAAAATCCTAGGCTAGAAATTTAATTAATTCTAGGTCCTAGGTAAATTTAAATTCTCCGAAGGCAAAATTCATCGGTCTTTAAAATTCAAAATTTAAAAGGTCGCGAGACTAAGGTAAATTAATTATTTTGCTAAATTTTAAGTCTTTGGTCCCCTGGGTTAAGTCAAAATCAAAATTCTGAGGGAATTAATTCAATATTTTAATTTTTGAATTAATTAAAACGCATTTAATTGAAAGATTCAAATTTCCTCAAGAATTTAAAATTTTGACAGATGAGATTAAAAGAAATTTTGATCCTCGTCAACGGTCGAAATTGCTTTGATGAAGATCACTTGAACTAGTCGTTGGAGGATTTATCTTTATATAGGAAGTCATTTGTCAATCAATGAATATGATCTTTGAATCGTGTACTAACCTCTCAAGCTCTCTTGTATACTTTGTTGAATTAATGCAAAAGTCTTTGGGGTTTCAACGTGTTGTAGTGTTCCTCTTCATAAATTTATGGTAACATTGTTTTAATTTCTGCTTAATATTATGTGAAAATTGTCAATCAATAGCTCTCTTAGAATAATCTGAATACAGGTATCTTACTCAGTTTGTTGGATCCAGGGGAATATTTTTAATTTTGATTGAAATAGCAGGTATCTCTATTTTTTCAGAATGTTATTGTTGTTCTATTTCTCTACTTGGTTTGATGGTTGATCTAGTGTTTGCAAAAGATCTCTCAGGTTCTCATTGAGCGTTTGGACATAGTCTTCGATTGGACTAGGCAAATCTCAACACATATAGCTTATAGATATCATTGATAGCTTACTGTTTTCAATGTCATATTGTTGTTGTCATAAAGATTGTCTTACTACTGTCCTAAAAACTAATTTCTGAAAATTAGGTACTCTATCATGGAATTGTGATAAAATGCATATATTTTGTTTCATAAACTGAGTATTTTTTTAGCATCTGTTGACATTGATTGCAAAGAAATTTTTGTTCTCTTTGAGCTATAATTGTATCAAAAAGATTTGAAATAATATTGTGGATTAATTGTAATATTTTCAAGGGTTTATTTTTAAGTCTTCATCCAATTAAGTGAGCATTCACTTTGACAATTAAGGGCTTTGATGTATAGCTCTGAATCAGATCGTAGCATAAGCATTTTTCATTCTTGAATCTAACTTCATCTCATCTTCTAATCATCTCGTGCATTTGCATATTAAGTTTGTTCTGCATAACTAAAATTTACTTCCAAGCATAATTTTGGTCGATAGAAAGATAGGTATCCATTCATCTTTGTTTGAGAACCCTGCTTTTAATAGTGCTTAAAACGGTGACCTTGCAGTCATCAGAACCACAGCTCTCTGCAGCGCCGGAGGCACCGGGTATGTTAGATTTTCAGGAGAGGTATCGTTAATCACACCTTAGTGTACTTCACCTTATCCTCTTTCTGACAATTACTACGAAAGCAGGCTCAATACAGAAAGGATCGAAGGGTTAAAACTTAGATAGGCATTTAACTAAAATTAACCAAGATTCTTACATCTCATATTAGCTTTAGGATCTGAACTTCATATAAGATAGTCATTCATCCAAGCAGCAGTTGCAAATCAATTACTTGGTCCTAAATTTCTTAGCAAGATAGTTGACTCCATAAGGCATTGGCATCAATTGCTTAAAATCTGATCAAATCCTATAAATCTTGCTAATTCTAAATCAAGTACTTGGTCATTTCACTGTGTCTCGTGAACTGGCTGGTTTCCAACTAGTTCTCCTTCATTCCATTTTCGTAGGGTCTACCCCCCTCAGCCTATTGTAGGGAGACAACTTAAACGGAGAGAATGGGGATTAGGGTGACAACCCCCGATCTAAGTTGTTGTCGCGGTGCCTAGACATTTTGTGCGACAATAGATGCAAATGAAGAGAAAGCAACATTATTGATCCAGGCTGAACCAGGTATGGACGCAGAATTAAGACGACTTTTCAAGAAATTTTTGAGCATTCCGGATGTCAAAGAACAAGTAGCCATCTACAGGCAAAGAATTGTGAAGCTCTGCCTCAACCTTTTTGTGCAAATGAAGAGTTGTGCACTAACGGGGTACCATAAATGCATAGAAGTTAGTAGTACAGGGCTACAGGAAAGCAACCCGTTTGGTTTTCAAAATTTTGTGGTTGTTGTACGGGTCCCAAAGTATGCCCAGATTGTAGATCGATTGGGCACCTTTTGGATAGAGCTTAGGTTTAAGTATCCTTTGATTTGGATGTCAGTGGAGGAGTACCAGCCTCAGTATCAATTGTGTGATTATGAGGAGGAATCTTGGCCACATCAGCTAATGGCCACTCAAGACTATAGGTATGCTAAGGAGGACACGGCTAACGCCTATAATCTAACAGAACTACATATGAAGTATAGCAGCAGGATCTAAACTATTTATGCATGAAGACATGCGATTGCTTCATCTTGGGGGGAGATGTTGGGTGCCATTTTTGTGCATATTTTTGACACCTTTTTCCCCCCATTCTTGACCATTTCACCTTTGAACCTATGGACTTTATATCATAATTACCTTTTTCCCAGTTATAAGAATCCATTTTTGTTCTGACATAGTATTTTTCCATTTTTGTTCAATATGAATGAGGTGATATCTTTTTTATGGCTAACTAAGGAAATTATGCAAAAAAAGTTCTCTGGTTCTATTTCTTTCAAGTGATGCTCCAAAGTCTACGGCCAAAGGATGAATAGCAGTGTGATAATTCACAAAGGGGTTTTTGAGTACTTGTTGTTTAGACCATTGCTATTACAACTTGAATTGTTGTTACACCTCGAATCGTTGTTACACCGTGTGACGTTGATTACACTTCAACTATCAAGGACCGTGGGTACTATTCAACAGGACAATTGATCTAAAAATGGGGCCTTAGGCTTCTTTTTTAAGTTACAAGAACCTCTCCCACTTCCAAAGCTTTAAATATTCCCAAGTCTTATTGATTAACCAATGCGGAAATGATAATATACTTGAAATTATAGGTGTATGCTTATATTTATTGTTGATTGTTTATGTGCCTTAAAATCTGTTGTGTATGCTAATATGTAAATACATACAATAAATATTAATGCAGCAATAAACAAAACAAACAGAACAGCAATTTAATTAGGAATTCACCCAAAACTCTTGGGCTACATCTCTGTGAGCTCTAGTCAACTCAACTAGGCTCTCTGGGATTATGACAAAGTCCTTTTTACAAGCTCTTGGCTCAACTCTATTGTTTTACACAAAAACAATGGGTTTGGACATTGTTTTATCCCTATCTCTTGAAGCTCTCGACTTTCTGTCTCTTGGCTCTCGCTCTCACTCTTGGCTTTGGCTTCTTCGGCTCTTTGTCAGTTTAAAGCCCTCTGGGTTTCCACTTGAACTCCAAGTGACTCACTTGGCAGCATGCGCTTCAGCTTTTGCCTTCTGTGTTGCTTGTTTTTCTGCTACCTTTTTGCACTACTCCCTTATGCCTTAGCTTCCTACTTTGGCTTCGCTTTCAGCAACAACTCTTCTGTCTCTCACATTCATGGCTTTTAAAGCCAATTGGCGTTGTCTGTTTGTTTTCCCTCTCAGGCTCTCTGGCTTCCAGCCTTGGTCCTTTCGAATCCCCCTCTGAGCATTAGCAATCATTGTCAAACACCTTCAGGGATGGTGGCCACCTGTTTTGCAACGGAAAGGACCTTCGGGTCTTTGAAATCCCCAAAAAAATGTGTTCTCTGTTTACATAGAGAAATACATTAAAACACAAGAAAACTCGTCAATTTGCCATTTTTTCGGACTTCAAATATTATGAATTCCTTATTTTCCATCGGGTCCACTTGTAATCACTATCGCAAGTCGCAATGCCCTTGTGTCGCGTTCCCCCTTGTACTCATAAAAATACATTAACAACATTGAAACGACGAAGGACCTTATGGCAGACTTCAAACAATTATTCAATGGCATTTTCAACCCTTTCAGGTCCGGTCGTGTCGCATCGGCGCATATATATACACGGCCCACTCCGTCACATTCCTCCGATGCGATGTTGCGATGCGATTGATCACAATCGCGTATCGCATGGACCCTGGGTTCCCATATGGGATGGCCGATGCCGACGCCGATTGCGATACGCCAATATCGGCGATCGCGATATCGCTCGGCAGGGGGGTCCCGCCTTTGCCTCGTGGCATGGCCACCGTCGATGTCAATCCGCCGATATCGGTGATCGGCATATTGCTCGGCCCAGTCCCGCCTTTATGTTATATGCATGTACCGGCCTCCAACCCAATATTTCGGGGATAGGCGATCGGGGGTGCTTCCCCTTTTCTGCTTAAATCTGCCTTTGATCTCCTCCGATGCGATTTTCTTCATAAAGCCTTTTAGGCAATTTTTAAGGATTTTGCCTCTTTTTCTAAGGAACAAAGGGCATCTTTCTTTAGCGATAACTTATGCATACTAAGTCCATTTTTTCCCATTCAAGTTGCAGCAGATTTAGAACGAGACGATCTCTACAATGGGGCTATTTCTGAGAGCAGCCTGCGAATTTCATTTTCCTCTGATTTACAAAGGATTTGTGCCACTTGGCACCTCTTACCTCTTATATGAAATCCTTTAGACTTAGACGTTTATCCAGGATCCATTTTTGAATCAACAGTTTTCGTAAAGATTGTATTATCTATGGGAGGCTAAGGATTCAAGGCAATTGTGATTTTTAGAAATGACGTAACAGCAATAGGCCTTGTATTTAGAATTTCTTGTAATGATTTTTATTTTCTCTCGATATTGATCAACATGAGAATCGTGAGATTCTCATAATTGGTATGTTTCTTATTTTGGACATGTAAATCTTATAAAGGAGACTCAGTTCCATGTAAACGAGATGGAAAATATCGTTATTTTGCTCTTGTAACTCATAATCATTTAATACAAAGAACAGCATTGATGATGTTTTATTTTCAGATGTGGTGCTGATACTTTACTAATTCGCATCTCATCCATGTGCCCTTCTAGGGAGGAAAGGCCCTCCTCTTTAGCAGGGATTGTAGTAGCAGCAGTAGCATAGTGGTAGATTAATTATTGTTCATTTCTATAAGTGTGAAATTATGTTTGTCGCCGTGTAATTTGCAGAATGGGTTTATTTTTGTTTCCAGATTTCTGATATGCTGTCACACAGGATTGATTTTGAACATAATATTCAGTCAGACGGCTTAGTTAGTGGTGTGGTGTTTGGCGCACCTTTTTCCTTGGTAACATGAAGTGTGGTTTCATTTCTATAGAATGTTTTTTATTTTTGCATATGATACTTTCTGCAATTAAATTCAACGACATTTATTCTGTCTTTTATTTCTACTCTCAGCTGAAGTGTATCAGCAAAAACAATGCATACTCCTTTGAAATAAACAGACCTACCCTAGGTTGACAATTAACGGTTGCGATTCAGTCATATTATCAGTGATTGAATCGACTCAACACTTGTGTTTCCATCAATGCCAAAGGGGGAGATTGTTGATCAATGGTTGTCATTGATGTCAACCCAAGCAGCACTAGGGGCTACCCGGATCTTGCATGGTAATTTTGACTTAACAACTTACTCTATTCTGATTCAAGGATCTTCTAGATGGATTCTACTCGTCGAGATGTTTCCGTTGATATATGGCACACCACGTAATTCTTCACGGTTTGAGAGATATCCATGTTTGAAGTTAGTAACCCCAGTTAGTGGGATAATGTTTTTTTGCTCCTAAAATCCCTCCAACATTCATTTGTTGAGGACCCTCTCAACTCAAGACCTTCATATAAATAGTGACCCTCATATCCTCCTCTAGTAAGGAGTTTGTGGCTTCAAACAAGTCATCGTGGCATTTTCGATATAACTTTTTTTTTCTGCGAAGCTTCAGAAGCTTAAATTAAAACCCATTTGAGCTGAAATCTTGATGAACCTCGTGACCAAATTTCAGATCTTGATTCACTATATTTTTAGAGATATGATCTGAGGAATTTCGGGTTTTTGCAGACTCCCGCATTCCATGTCAAACAGTTGATGTTGGAAAATCATTGTAACTTTCTCTCTGAGCATTGGATTCAAATTCCGTAAATAGTGAAAGAAATAGGATAGACTGCAGTTTTTTGGGTATCGGTTGCAGGGTCGAAGGTCAAAACAGTGACATGTGGCACTTCGTACAAGTTCGCTCTACTAAACCAGTCTATAATCAGGTGATCGTGGGAGATTGGGCATAACTCTTTCTTGAAGAATCCAATCTTAATCAAACTTGTGGTGTTGGAAAGAGGACTCAGAGGGATACCACAGGACAAAATTGTAGACCCTGAAGATCTGAAATTACATAGATACAACATATTCAATATCAAACTCCTAGAAGGCAAGAAAAAACATGCATTCAAGGATCACTACAGTAAGGACCACACATCAAGGGTCAAGGGTAAGTCTCCTATAGTGAGGTATGTATAATTAGTGTTTACATTTGAATTTTGAGTTTCATCTCTAGCATGTGTTTTTGCAGGACAACGTAAGTATATACAGGGTCTCAGTTATATCTCTATTTCTCTATATGTCACAGTGAGTTTTGATACCACATTTCGGATATCCTATTCTTGACACTACACATTTGATGCTACATATTCTTGATGCTACACCAAGTTTGATAAATCTATATGATATTGTAAGTTCATGTTACATGTCTTGTCATAGTTTATAGAATGGTCTATGTTGTTGTACTTAGAACTTGCTCCATCACGAGTCTAAGGTTTGTCATGAGTTTTTATTGTATATATCTTTAGGTCAGTTTTGGATATAATCTTGAATAGAGTCTAGGCCTATATCAAGGGTGGGAGTCTTTGTCTACTGCTGCAAAAATTCAACAGCAAAAGTGACAAGTACACTTCAAGTACGCATTGTAATTTTAATTTGTATTTATTCATTATTATGCACTTACATGTGTTTTGCAGGCAGAGTTAATTTGAAGGGTATTTTGTTTTGTTTTGGGATTGGTTTCGATAGGGAAATTTTGCATGTAGGTAGAAGGAGATTCAAGTACAACATCAAGCAAGAATTCAAGAGTAGAAGTATCAAAACAAAAGAAGCATTGCAGTAGGACATCCTTGAAGACATGACAGCCATCCAGATATCTTGAAGTATTGTTAAGGCCAAGAGTCATCATTGTCAAGATTGTAAAAGAGTCATTTGTGAAAGAGTCATTCTACCTAGAGTCAAAGAGGCATTGTTGGGAGGTATAGGAGTCATTGTTGGGATGATGTCATGGTTGGGTTGCAAGTCATAGAGTGATTGGGTATTTGGTCAAGTACACGAAAATCATTGTACATCTTATTGTATCATGGATTGTTGTCCCTGGTTTGGGAATCCACAGTCTTGTCTTATTTCAGTCATTAAAGGGTGGCGGGGAGGTGGTAGGCAGGTGTATGAAGTCGCCTGCAGGTTGGGGCCTGTGAACACTTCAGGGTGGTAGGGTGGTAGGGTGGTGCTAGGTCGCGTTGTGGCACGCTAGGGTGTTGGGGAATCCATTCAGTTGATTATTGAAGAAACAAGGGCGTTGGAGCGTCCTTCCAATGGGAGCTGGAGAAGAATGCTTTTCTAGAATTCTAGGAAGTTGTTGCTTTCATTTCAGTTGGGGCTAAAGATTAGAGAATTTATTAGAAAAGCGTTCGATGTTTTTTGACCCTGAGGGGGTTTTCCACCTAAAATTCTTGTGCCTACTATGTTATTTTATTTACTGTTATCACTACATAAACATTAATAATAATTGAAGATTAACTAATGCTATGAAAAGATTTAAAAGTGCTAATTGCTAAGGAATACTGATTCACCTCCCCTCTCATTATTTCCAACATAAGGTTGATATTTCGAGCTAGAGGTATAAGTTACATATTTTGGCCTATTTTTTATCCTTCCTTCCATTTCTTTCCTATGAAATTATTCTTGAGTAAGTTATTTTGACCAAGTATTCCCCTAAGCCAATTGTTCCACACCTCAATTCGTCCTCTCCCTCCTAACAATTACAAATTAGCACTCTTTTACATACTTTCCACAAGGAAGCTTTAAATTTCCATAGGGATTTTAGTTGCCAAGGATTAGGGAGTTTCCAATTTCAAATTTTCCATGCTCCAATCTCTTATTCCCTTGTTTCCTCCCAATATTGATTGATATGGAATCAATATCTACTTTCAAAATTGAGATGGCATCCTTCAAATCCTTGTAGTTTTGTAAAGGATTCTACTTTTCTCACGCATCCTCCCAAAAAAAAATTATCTTACAATCTCTAGTTCCCAATAACTTTGCTCCTATACTAATTTTAGGCCTCACCAGGGGCTTTCCCAATGAAAGACCCTCTTGGGAAGGAGTTTGATTTCCAAATGTCTTCCTGTAGAACACTCTCAACATATTTATCTCCCCAATCAAAGGCCCGCATTGCTAACTTTTCCTTAAACCATCTCCATATTATTTTTCCATGTAGAGCTATGTTGAAGAACTTTGATTTCTTGATGTTGCTCTAAGTTTTGGTTTTGCATACTTTTCTATGCTACTAAGGTCCATATTTTGTCTACTAAGGGGCCCCCCTTAGAAAATCCTTTTACAAATTTTCAATTTCCTTGATGACCTTGGTTGGGGCTACTAAGGCTAAAAATCATAGATTGATATGGATTGCATGGTTGTTCTAATAAGAAAAATTCTCCCAACCACATAATAGAACCTAAAGGTCATATGATCCAACTTGCCACTGATTTTGACAATAATTTATTCCTAGGGCATATTACACTCAGAATTTTCTATTGACATGTCACCCAATAATTGTTGGGAAGGGAGGCTCAATGGAATTTTACGGTCTAACTAATGTGATTTTGGACAACTAGATAGGTGTTGAAAAAAAAAAAATATGTATCCTCATTGATCATCTCTCACAATGCCCAAAAGAGTGGCTTTCCTCATTTCCTTGGCCTCCTTAATTATCACCTCTCCTATGAGGTAATTCCCATCCACAAACTGCAAATTTGGCATTGCCTCTAAGCAATCTATAACATTCATGCCTCTAATTTCTTCATTTTCTTTCATTTTATTGATGATTCTACTAAGACCTTATTATGATAAGAATAAAAGGTAAGGGGATGGGATCCCTCTTCTAATCCCCAACTTGGACTAAACTTTAATGGGAATTTCCAAGGCTCCATTAACTAAGATAGAGAAGAATGTTGATGTTACATGATAATTGACTTCATTGATCCAATAGTCATCAAATCCAAAGGCTTTACACACTTGACAAATGAAATGCCAATTTAACCTATTCTATGTAGTTTACATGTCCAACTTGATAAGCATTCCAATTCTCCTTTGTGCTTTCAAAGAATGGATCATCTCTTGGATGGTGTTTATGCCATCCAAAATATTCCTTCCCACCACAACCTTCTTGTTCCTTTGATATCAGTTTCTCTAAGATTCCTTTTAATCTATTAGCCATCACCTTGGTGATTAACTTGTAAACAGTGTTACATAAGGCTATTGGGCAAAATTTATCAGTGGTGAGGGCTTCAGAATATTTTGAGATAATGGTTAAGAAAGTGGAATTTAGGGCCTTAAATACATTTCATACTTTATACACTCTTTCACTACTTGCCATAGATCATTTCAAATAGTTTCACATCACTCTTGAAAAAATTCCAAGGGAAATCATTTTGGACCAGCGCTTTGCCACTAGCCAAATAAAAGCTTTTTATTTTATAGTATATTTGATAATGGTCATATCTTGTATTACAAAAAATAGTACTTTCTGTTATGTGTGGTTAATAAAGTAAAATGAGTATTGTTAATTAAGTCACATGCATTTTACATTTCGTAGGAGGTTGGTTAGTTTATATCTCTCCCATGAGGCATCTCTATGTAATTCCATTTACACATTGAATTATATCAATAGATCGCTCTCATCTCTCTCTACCAGTGTTATGTGTATGTTTGTGCAAATTTAATATGGTATCAAAGCTAAGCGTTGGCATCTAGCAGCTCAAAGTCATGATAAAGATGTTGGCAAAAAATGCAATGTGGCAACATATTATATAAATTTTCCTTAACTTTAAAATTTGCTCGTGAACTTAGTTAATCTTCTTGTCTTCTATAGTTAGATCTTGTTAAATTTTGGTATGTTCCATGATTAAGAGCAATTTACTTCAATTTTCTTGTTAGCCCAATATCAATGAAAATTTAGCAATCACATTAGCATGATAGTAAAACGCAGATAGAACATAATCATAAACAGTAGAAAACAAGCCAAGACAAGAGGACACAAGATGTGGCACCAGCCAAGGACAAACCCCAATGTGGGGAAACCCTTGATCAATTCTTCTTATATTCTTCAATAGTTCAGTAGAGAGATAGAGATAGATTACAATGATTTAAAGTCAACACTAACTTGCCAAATAGGAGAACAAACATCAGAGATCTTCACCATGAAGATGACACAATGAGGTTGCAATTCTGACACCAAGGATTGAGGATTTCTATACAGCAGATGATAGCCCTAGAACAGCTCAACCAATCACCCATTATATTGTGGCCTTCCTTCCATAAGACCCTCTTTCCTTTGCTGCATCACCAGATTATGTCAAAGCTACTAATCTAGCACCTTTTACATGTTGCAAGGACTGGAGCTTTTCTTGGCAAATTTGGTCACTGGTTAGGGCACAAACTCTGACTGCTACAACACCCTAAATACACACAATAGCCCACCTATTGATTGCAACTTTCCTTCACACAATCCCTCCAACTATATGTTGCCTCATAGGGTTGCTACCCCCCCTAAACGCAACTCCTAAAGGCCTCCAACTACTGGCTATGACCTGCGGCCTAGCCCAGTGATGGACTATAACTTCAGTCCCCTTAATCAGTGCCCCAAACAACCCTTAAGCAACAGACCCTTGCTCCTCTTTTTTGTGGCTTCTTCTGCCCTGCAAACTGAGCTCAAGAACAACCCTATCATGCCTAAATAGCCCTGAAATAGACCACACTATCACCTACAGCAATGTGGCTTTATCACAGAATTACCGCGCTAATTTTCTAGATTCCTTCATGTTGTTGTAGGACTCCTTTTGCTGTAGCTAGGTCTCCACTTCTTTCTATTTCTTAGGGTCACTTCCTAGTTGTGTATTAGGGCTCCACAGGCTGCAGCTTTAGGCCTTCTTATGCTGCGGATTACGGCCTTCATTTAGGGTCTTCATGGACTGTGTATTGAGCCTCTTCCTGGCTATGGATTAAGCCTCCTTATACTGTGGCTAGATTTCCCTTTTAACATTGCTAGCGCTCTCCTTCAACTGCATCTAAGTCTCCTCTTTACTTATGGCTAGAGCTTCTTCATGACTGTGGCTTGATCTCCTTTAGGACAGCGGTTAAGGCACCTTCTTCAACTGTGACTTGGGCTTCTCTACTTGACCTCTCCTTCCACCAAACCCAAACGAGTGGAGAGAGATCATGAGAGATGTGTGTGTATCAAATGAATTGAAGCCTCCTCTATTTAAATGCAACGTTGAGGTTGAGTTGGGTGTTATTTGGTTGTTGGTCAACCTTGACAAATTGTTAAATAATATAAATAAATTCATATCTCCATAAATACATGTCAGAATTGGATGATCTTTAAATCAATCCTACACCTCTCAGAGAAAGGAATCCAAGAAAAATATCAATTTCCATAAATAAGATTACCCACATGAATTTTGGCCCTAGTTTCCAATTTTAACACTCCCTCTCAAATAGGGAGAACTCCATTTGCTAATCCATCTGCCAGTCTGTACTATCTCTACCATCAATGCACTGCTTTCCACTGCTCTGCTAAACTGTGAAGAAGAAGGAGTGATCGAGAATGTATCATACCATTCTCTACTTTCCAAAGTCAGTCCCATATAAAGAGAGTGCCTCATACCATTCTTACTGATCTGAAATTAGTGCCAAATAAAGAGAGTGTCTCATACCACTCTTACTGATCTGAAATCAGTTCCAAATAAAGAGTGTGTCTCGTACCGCTCTTATTGACCCGAAGTCAGTTCCAATTGATCCTAGATTAGTATCATCCTAGCATAGGGAGTACGAGAGTACACGATGCGTCCATTAGTATTACTATGGTCCCTATCCTCATTTCCCTACTCATTTGCCAGAGGAGAGGTACTTCCCATGAGTCCTAGACTGCATGGGTAGGATTTCTCAGTAAGAGAAGGATGAACCACTCATCCTGCCTACTTGTCTCCATGGGGTATCCCAGGGGAAGGCTGAACCACTCACCCTGTACACAACAAATCACTAGGGGAAGGTTGAACCACTCACCCTATGATTGTGTCTCAACAAGAAAATGATGAAGCACTCATCCTGCCTACATAGCATACCATTAGGGGAAGGCTGAACCACTCACCCTATGGTTTCTCTTCGCTCCAAGAAGTACCCCAAGCCCCCCGGAGCTCCCAGAGCTCAATATCCATATCATACAAGACCCTCAGAAGAGGGTCTCTCCATGATTCCTAGTCGTTCTCAGAAAGTTAAGAATTTGACCTTTCCCTAGGGCTTCGTCAAAATATCGACGCCCTGCACATCAGTCCCAATGTGATGGAGCCTTATTTCTCCTCGTTGTACCATATCCCAGATAAATTGGTACCTAATGTCTGTGTTTGGAGTGATCATGAAATACAATATTCTCCGACAATCGAATCCCACTCTGGTTGTCACAGAGGATCACGATGGTATCCATCACATGTCCAAACAGCTTATTGAAGAGCTTTCTCAACCAGACAACTTCACAGGAGGCCATACTCACAACTATGTATCCGGCCTCAGCGGTGCTCAAAGAAACTGACTTCTGCTTCCTGCTTATCCAAGATATCGAAGTAGAACCCAAAGAGAAACAACACTTAGAAGTGCTTTTGTGATCCACCATACTGCCTACCCAATCAGTATTAGAATAACCATGCAGCCTCACAGCTCCAGTAGTGTATCTCAATCCATGAGTAATTGTGCCCAGATAATATCTCAGAAGATTCTTGGCACCAATCCAATGTGAGTGATGAAGCTCAACCATATATTGGCTCAACATGCTAACTGCAAAACATATAACCGGATGGGAGTTCACCAAGAACATCAGTTCTCCTATGAGTTGTCGATACTCAGAAGCATTTCCTAATTTAGGTCCGGTAGCACCGCTATATAACTTCTTAAAGTTAAGTTCCATCAGGGTAGTCACAAGCTTGCAGTCCACCATTCCAAATTTGGAATCCAACTCCCTCCTACGTTTGTAAATGAGAGGGTTTGCACCTGTCAGAAAGAGGTCATCCATATAAAGCACCAATATGAGAGTTCTATCATCCACAACCTTAAGGAAAAGGGTTGGATCAGCTTCACTCCTAGTGAATCTCAGCTTCATCAGATAGTTGTCAATCCTCTCACACTAAGCCCAGGGTGTTTGTTTCAAATCATAGAGAGCTTTCTTCAACTTGCAAATATGTGATTCCTGATCATGAACCTCAAACCCCTCAAGTTGTTCCACATCTGTGGTCTTGCTATTACTTATAAGTTTTCCCTCGGTACATCCTGGACATATACATTCATGCTCTTCTTTGAACTCAGGCTTCCCTGTCACCATATGTCTCACAGTGAGTAGGGCCTTACAATGAAGATGGGCAGACCTCTAATGCCATTGAAGAGATGTGTCACACGACATGGTCCCCAATGGACTCCCTGCAACTTGATACAAAGTGCCAACCCTGAACCCAAAAGTAAAAGCATCTTTAAAATTCCTTTTCCAAACATGTACCTTTCCATTGATGAATACCACCTTATAACCTTTGTCTTCCATTGTCGAGATGGACACCGAATTCTTCTTGAGATCAAGTACGTATAGAAATTCTTGTAAATGAAGCGTGTTACCATGATTCAATTGAAGGGTAACCTTCCCTACACCCTTTACGAGATAGGTGGCATCGTCTCCAAGAATAATCTCCAAGTTTGATTCCTTCTCTATTAGATTAGAGAGAGCTTCCTTGTATCTGGTGAAGTGCCTTAAAGCACCACTATCAATAATCCAATTTCCCAAAGAGTCCAAAGGAGAGGTAGTGGAGAGGGTCGATATAAGATAATACTCCTTTTGCTTATCAGAAACAACATTTGATTCTCCGTACTTGGAGTTCCTGGCTTTTTTGGAGGGTCGACCATTTCCTTGATGTCCTGCATTCCTTTTTCCTTTGCCATTGTACCTATCATTCCTTAGATCATTGAAGTTACCCCTAAAATGATCGTGATCAACATCATGTGATGTGTCCCTTCTATTTGGACACTCCCTCGCATAGTGGCCAAACTTATTGCAAACAAAGCACCTGCCCTTCCTTCCACCCTTAGATCTGGGCTTTCCATTGAAGTGGCCTTTAGAACCTACATTATTTCTCTTTTTGGAATGAGTGGAGAAAGCAGTGGGGTTGCCTCTATTAGAAGGCATTTCTTGCCCCACCATTCGTGTTTCTTCCTGAATGCATCTTGACATCAATTCTTCAAATCTTGGGATTCGATCATTATTGAGAATAGTGGTTCTAAATATATACCACTCGGGTGGGAGTCCTCCAAGGGTAGTGATAGTAACTTCCCTTGAACATGCTTACCAATCTATCATAGATCTCCTTAGAGGTGTTTAGATCAGAGATGTAGGCCACTAGACGCTTGTTAATGGAATCTCTGATAATCTTCTTTGCTTTCACTTCACCCTTGGTGCACTTGTTCTTTGTAGCAGTCAGTGCATTTGATGGAGGCTCGAGGATTTTACTGTTCACATAATCCAACACTTCTTGTTCTTCCAATGTCAGATCAAGAGACAACTTCCATCTGTGATAGTCAAACTTTTCACGAAGCTTGTCTACAGCCGGGAAGTGGGATGAGGAATCCATTGAGCCTTTGACCTTGTCCAACTATCTTCAATGATTTCTCTTTCACTCTTGCTTGGGCTTTGCCTTCACCTTAGCTTTGATACCATGTCAAATTTTGGTATGTTCTATGTTTAAGAGCAATTTACTTCAATTTTCTTGTTAGCCCAATACCAATGACAATTTAGCAATCACATTAGCATGATAGTAAAATGCAGATAGAACATAAACATAAACAGTAGAAGAAAAGCCAAGACAAGAGGACACAAGATGTGGCACCAACCAGGGACAACCCCCAATGTGGGGAAACCCTTGATCAATTCTTCTTATATTCTTCAATAGCTTAGCAGAGAGATAGAGATAGAGTACAATGATTTAAAGTCAACACTGACTTGCCAAATAGGAGAACAAACATAAGAGATATTCACCATGAAGATGACACAAAGAGGTTGCAATTCTGACACTAAGGACTAAGGATTTATATACATTAGATGATAGCCCTAGAACAACTCAACCAATCACCCAAAGTACTGCAATCTTCCTTCCATAAGACCCTCCTTCCTTCGCTACATCACAGATTATGTCAAAGTTGCTAACCTTTTACATGCTGCAAGGATTGGTGCTTTTCTTGGCAAATATGGTCATTGGTTGGGGCACAATCTCTGACTGCTATAGCACCCTAAATACACCCAACAACACACCTATTGATTGTGGCTTTCCTTCACACAGTCCCTCCTATTGACTGCGGCTTTCCTTCACACAATCCCTCCTATTGACTACGGCTTTCCTTCACACAGTCCCTCCAACTATACGTTGCCTCATTAGGTTGTTATCCCCCCTTAACGCCACTCCTAAAGGCCTCCAACTGTTGGCTATGGCCTGCAGCCTAGCCCAGCAATGCACTGTAACTTCGGTCCCCTCAATCAGTGCCCCAAACAACCCTTAAACAACAGACCCTTGCTCCTCTTTTCTGCATCTTCTTCTGCCCTGCAAACCGAGCTCAATAACAGCTCTATCATCCCTGAATAGCCTATAAATAGACCACGATGTCACCTACAGCAATGTGGCTTTATCACATAATTACCAAGCTAATTTTATAGATTCCTTCACATTGTTGTAGGACTCCTTTTGTTGCGGCTAGGTCTCCACTTCTTGTTGTGCCTTAGGATCACTTCCTAGTTGTGTATTAGGGCTCCACAGACTGCAGCTTTAGGCCTTCTTATGCTGCAGATTAGGGCCTTCATGGACTATGTATTGATCCTCTTCCTAGCTGTGATTCAGCCTCTTTAGAATGCAACTAGATTTCCCTCTTAATGCTTCTAGGTCTCTCCTTCAATTGCATCTACGTCTCCTCTTTACCTATGGCTAGAGCTTCTTCATGACTGTGGCTTGATCTCCTTTAGGATAGCGGTTAGGGCACCTTCTTCAACTGCGGCGAGAGCTTCTCTACTTGACCTCTCCTTCCACCAAACCCAAACGAGCGGAGAGAGATCATGAGAGATGTGTGTGTAGCAAATGACTTGAGGCCTCTATTTAAATGCAACGTTGAGGTTGAGTTGGGGGTTATTTGGTTGCTGGCCAACATTGACAAATTGTTAAATAATATAAATAAATTCATATCTCCATAAATACATGTTGAAATTGGGTGATCTTTAGATCAATCCTACACCTCTCGGAGAGAGGAATCCAAGAAAAATATCAGCTGCCATAAATAAGATGACCCACATGGAGTTTGGCCCTAGTTTCCAATTTTAACAGATTTTTTCATCAAACAAATACAAGAACGAAACAATAACAATATAGGATACATAAATTAGGCTCTCAGCCAAGGAAAAACCCCTCCAAGGGGAAATCCCAGAAAACTCTTCTCTTCTTATAGAATCTACTTCCAATGAGACAAAGACCCAATCCCTAGACCTAATCCTTCTCCTAGTACCAAGTCAGCCCTTCCAACAAGTTCGTCTTTGATTCTACACCAAGCAACTTCAACTTGCAATTTTGACCTACAAGCTTCAATATTGCAACTTGACTTGCAAGTTTCATCCTACAATTTCAACTCTTGTTTCTATTGCAGAAACCCTAGTTCAGCTTCCTCTTGAGACCTTCCTAGAGCAAGACAACTATTTCCAAGGTCAACGAGCTCAAGATAGGGTATTCTTCTTCCCAACAACAAGACACTGCACTTCATCCTACTGCAACATAGTCCTATAATTTTGGCCCTTCTTGGAAGCTGCGAAAACCCTAATCCTTTGCACGTGTCAGAGAGATTGAGCCCAAAAACAATTTTTTCATCCTCCCTTTCCTCTTTTAGACCTTCGCTCTCTTCCTCCTTTTCTTCCCAGCTATAGATCAAACTTTATTCTTGAGATCGAACTACTTGAGTGAGTGAGTGTTAAATGAGGTCGAGTTGCTTCTTTAAATAGCCTTTCTAAGGGGTCAAATTCTCTCCTTTAGGCTGACTTGTAACTGTCAGGGTTGACTTGTACTTTAGGAGTTTTTAGGACTTTCTAGACTCAAAATAAATTATTTTTCCAATCACATTTTGCCTGGAAGTGTCTTATAAAAATGATGTTGACTCCTTTGACTCATGACAATAAATCCTAAGACCTAACAAACCCTAGAAGTATGAATAACATGCTTAACTAGGAGGTATTCATAATGGTACAACCAGTACAATATCATTCTCAAATGGAAGAGTTCTTATGAGAAGAGTCGGATTGATAAGCCAATTGTAAGCATCATCATTATGACCAGCATTGTCTTTGAGGCCTGACTGGACAAGCTTTTATTCCATTAAAGAGCATTATGCTGGGACACTTTATGTGTGATACTGCACTACCTCTTCAAAGCACATACCCCATCTAAATGTTCACAAGGTATGTCCTTTTAGGACTATTCTTATCTTGGATCTCTAATCCTGAGTCCTCAAAGAATATCGGTCCTCTTCAACTACTCTTATCTTGGACATGTCCCATCCTCAAAGAGTGCCAGTCCCTTTCCTTTCTTGGATGCTTTATCCTCAAGGAAACCACAGATGCTTATCCAATTCTCCACCATTCTTTCTCCATTATTTGAAGAAGAGAATGCACATGTGATGTCCAATATCACTCCCTCTCAGCTAGATAGGATATTCCTATTCTCCTTTTAACTTGAGAATAGAACCTTGCTCCTATTCAAGGAGGATACTCCTTTTACTCCCTCTCATAACCAAAGGAGAACCAAACTTCCTTTCTATTTGGGAAGCAACACCACAAGCCTTATAACTTGTCTTCATAAGAGTATCAGCTACCAGTTCCTCATAGTTGTTGGGCTCCCTCTTTTCTTTGCATCTCATCATATCGAGTATGCTTCCTTTCAAGGTATCATGGAACCATCTTCACTCTTCAATCTTGTGACAGGTTCCGGGTCATTATTCTTGCTCATCACTTCCATCTTCGTCATCATAGATGAAGGCATTGTAATGAGCCTTCCCAAACTTCAAGCTTCTCCATGAAAGTGATCTTCCTTTTTACCTTCAAGTTATCTTTTCGCACTACTACCTTTCAACCCCAAGATAAGCATATCTTGGCTTCATAGTTGCCAAGTACCAGATATTGAGCTTCCCTCAATATTCTATTTCCATCCATACAGTTTGAACTTGCCTCAACTATTATCATATATTCCTGCAACATTCTTCTAGGTAGCAAAATAATGTATTAACCAGATAACCAACAATAATCAAAATCAGACTAACCTCACCATGATGACTTTGTCATCCAAACATCAACATCCTCAAGGTCCATCTCCACTCGAATATTCTTTTATGCATCAAAGTGCCCAAGGATCGAACTTGATTACCAAGTTACAACTTTTTCTTTCGAAGATTAACCAGGATGTTCATCATTATTCTAGTCTAGAGAAAGTCTTAATTCTTTATAGATCCTTGAGTAAGTCAAATCCTTTTCTTATAAACATCATATAATCATTCTAAGCACGTTACAAGATTCTACATACATGAATCTTAACCAAGAGTCACTTTCAACGTGTATTATTAAGTTTCATATTCCATCATCTAGCTATGTATATCTCATAATGAGCCTTCAACCTGACCCATTGCATTCCTTCATCCCTTCAAAAGTATTGTTTCCACATTACATGGAATGTATACCAAACTTGTCATTATGCCTCTCCCAAGAACCTTCCAAGATGATGGTTCTTCCAAGATCATAATGATCCTACTTTAGCAAGATGACTATCTCTAACATAATGTTAGATAATACCCAGATGAACAATAAGAAAAATGGTCTATCTATCTTCTTAAAGACTAGATGATTCTTACAAAGCAACTTAACCAAATAGACTCTACATATGCTATTGTCACATGCTTCTTTCTATGATGTTACAACAAGATTCTCCTAAAGTAAATAATAATGCATACTCTTCTAAATAAAAGACCAATTTTTACAAAGAACCTGACAAACAAGATTCCTCCTCTAATAGTAGATATCTTTTATTTCTTCTTTCTTTGGCTTCTTCTCAGGTTCACCTGTTTCCTTATCTATATGAGCCTCACTTCTTTCCTCTTGTTGTTCTGTAGGCTAGGACAATCCCTCTTATAATGTCCATACCCATTGCACTTGAAGCATTGAACGTTAGACATATCTTTCTTCTTGGACTTTCCAAACTTCCTCTTCTTCATCTTCTTGATTCGAGCTAGATAGGCTTGAGATTGTTCATCTGACCCAATGGCATCCTTCACTTTGATCTCGGACTCTTCCAAAATGCATTGTGCCCACAACTCATCAAATGGAGTTGAATCTTTCTTGTAGTGGATGTTGGTTGCAAAGTTACCCCATTCCAGTGGCAATGCATTTAGTTCACAAATGGTCATTTCTGAGTCAAAAATAGTCTCTTCTAGCCCTTGCAAGTGATCTCTTAATTGAGATATCTTCATGAGAAAGAATGCCATGTCCTCATCCTTTGACTTCTTCATTTTATATAGCTTATTATGCAAAGACATCTTTTGTCCAAATGTACTTATAGAGTACAAGTTCACTAGCTTATTGTACATAGCCTTGGAAGTTTTCAAATTTGCAACAAATGGAACAAGAGGATCCTTAATGGATTCAACTATGATCCTTTGAGCCCTTACTTCCCCTTTCTTGTACTTTTATAGTTCTTGAGTGTTGTCTTTGCTTGGTTCACTAAATTCATCTGTAATATAACCCATTACTTCATGTTTAATGAGTGTCAAGTCAATCATTTTCTTCCATGCGAGGTAATTTGATGCTCCAACGAGCTTAGTGCTCTCCTCGCATAAAAAACCCATATTCTTCAAAGATGATACCAAGATCCCTTTTGATGCTTCCTTCAAAGATGCCTTTCGATGAGCCTTTATATAATCTCCTTCTTTCAAGAGACAACCTTGTAATCTCCCTATCAAGCCTTCCTTTGATGAGAGCTTGATGTAACCTTGATCTTCTTCAATGTAGAAACCCTCTTTTCATATTTGTAGGTCTTCCACAAATGATCCTCTTTGACAAGCAAACCCTTCTTCTTGATTAACAATCTTTCTACTTTTTGTGTCCCTCCAGTTTCCTTCTAGTTCAACTTAGCTCTAATACCATGTTGGAAAAAATGCAATGTGGCCGCTGTTGTCGCACAGATTGTCTGGGCAGCACAACAATGCTCAGACCGGGGGCTGTCACCCTAATCCTCGATCCCTCCGTTTAAGCCGTCTCCCTCACGACCATTATATAATCCAAGCAACGATTAATTTCACCAGATGCAAAATATTCAATAGATGTGCAATGTTCTAACAATGTTCCAGCAATTAAACTTCAAAAAATCAAATGACCATAAAATTTAAACGTTGACCAGTTCACAAAATGATTCACCTATTTTCAATAGTTAATCGTTAAATAAACATTTAAGCGTATTTAACTATAGAGAAGTGGAAAACGAATTTTCAATTTTTGGTCAATTTTTTTTTATTTTTATTATTTTTTTTTTTTTTTTTTTTTTTTTAAGCTTAAAAAAACAAAACTAAAAAATAAAATTTAAATCTAAACTAAAGTCTAATCTAAAACCTAAAAGGGACCTTTTTATATTTTTTATATTTTTTTGAGATTTTTGTTTAATAAAACAAAACAAAACTAAACTAAAAGCTAAACCAAAAATAAAACTAAACTCTAATCTAAATCTAATGCTAATTTTATAAAATTTAAAACTTAAAAAAAGGAAATTTTTGTTTTTTGTATATTAAAAACACATGAAAACTAACTAAAATATATCCTAACTGTAAAGAATCAAAATCTAATCTAAATTTAAAATCTAAATTAAATAAACTCAAAGTCTAATTCTAAAGCTTAGAACCTAATTAAAAAAAACTTAAGAGGAACTTTCTTATGCTTTTTATTTTCATGATTTTTTATTTTTAATACAAATTGAACCACAAAACAAATTTATTAAAAATTATTATTTTTTATATTTTTTAAGGTCAAATCAAAACAAAAACTAAATTTAAATTTTAAAAAATCTAATCTAAAACCAAAACAACGAATTTAATAAATCTAAAACTAAAAAAAAAAAAATCTAATTCTAAAAAATACTAATTGTATTAATCCCTAAGCTAAACTATAAATCTTAACTCAATATATAAAAAAAGAAAAAATCGTAAATGACAAAATCTATAGACACACAAAGGAAAAAAATGAGCGTATATATATTTGTTTTTAATGTGCAGGTCTGCGTGAGAACTTGACGGCGGCAACGGGAGGAAGGAATAGGTCTAGGCACAGAGGCTCGATGGTGGAGCGATGGGATAAGGGACAGAAAAGAAAATGGATGGCAGGAGGAGAGCAATACATAGGTGGGCAATGGAGCAGCAAATGGGCAGTGCGATGAAGGCAGAGTTTCAATGGCAGAAAGGGAGAAAATGGCAGCTCGATGAGTTTGCAGGTTAGCGTGGTTCCAATTGAGGGTGGAGAAGTTGAGCAATCATGTAGGCAGATTGGAAACTGGAAGGGAAACCGCAGAGGAATAGCGATGACTGCGTGAGGGTTTTTGGTAAATCGATGGAGGGAGCAGCAAACCACAGGGAGAAAGAGGGTTGTAGCAACAGATAGAGGGTTATACTGAAGGCATGAATGGATGCTAGACAGAAACGTAGGTTTGGTGAATGTGTGAAATGGACAGCGGATTTGCTGTGTGGGAGTGTTGGATGAGCCATAGACGCTAAGTAGCATTTGGAAAGAGAAAGACACAGAGGGAGAAGAGGTTCCCAGTGGAAAAAAGCTACGCAGAGGTGACGCAGCAATCCCACAGCCTACTTAAAAAAAAATTAATTTTTTTTTTTCCGTAAAATGAAACCCCAGGCAGCAGCAAAGAAATGGCTTGGAAAATCTTGAACCTCTTCAGAAAACTTAATTTAGAGATAAGCTTCTTTAGAGTTGTCAATTTAACCCTTATAAAAATTTGCCAGATTTTTAAGCCCTTAAACAACAGAAATGTGCACCTGCAAAAAAGTGGTTCTGAAGCAAATATTCTTGTTAGCGTTGATCCTGAAGCCAGATCTTACCCTCCAGGGCCTAAATCTGGCTTCAAGATTGAATCTCACCTTCAAATCTGCAACCTGCAATGACAAAAAACAAGCACCGAGAGAAATATATGCAAGAATGAAACTAAAAAACCCTAGAAGCCAGCTAAATAATTACAATATTTACAGCTTAAAGGCTCTAAATAGCCAGATTTGTCAGTATGCCACAGAAATATTTCAGAATTTTAAATTTACTATGAGATGCTTCAAAAAACTTTTCATGCATTCACAAGAAAAATTCAAATGATAAGCCCGAGATCAAAACTCGCTGGGCTCTTCAGAAAATGCAATCTGGGAGTTGGCTGGTTCAGCCGAGAACTTCCCCGAACGCTCGGTAATTTCAAAAAAAAAAAGATTTACTGCACAGCTTAATTCAACCATTAACGAAGAAGGAGAAAACGATACTAAAATCCAAATGTAATGGATATACCTGCCATAATATTCAGAAATTTAATTACCATTCAAACCCTAGCGACCAAACAAGATACGTGTGTTTAAAATCACTCTTCATCAAGCTATCATCAATGGCTGAAAATAAAATTATGCAGAAAAATAAAACATCTTACAGCACTTCCAGAAGAGTAACACCAACAAAATTTCAACCCCAAAATCTTTCTTTATTGTACATGAAAAACAACTACAAGAGAGATTTCTTTAGCAAACGACTCTAAGATCAAATGATCTCAAATGACCTCTAACACCCTATTTAAAGGAAAAATTCCCAACGACTAGTTCAAGTGATCTCGACTGTCGATGAGGATCAAAATCTCTTTTAATCTCATCCGTCGAAATTTTAAATGCATTTTAATATAT